>WYDI02143847.1:0-245133 GCA_009867235.2 Psittacus erithacus
CAGATTGGACAGAGCCTTGGGTGACATGGTTTAGTGTGAGGTGTCCCTGCCCATGGCAGGGGGGTTGGAACTAGATGGTCTTAAGGTCCTTTCCAACCCAAACTATTCTATGATTCTGTGAAACTCAAAATTAGTTCAGAGAAAATGTAGGCATGGTATAAAGATGATGCTGCAGATAAAAAGTACTGTGTTTTGTAGAGATATAATAATTGCTACAGTTTTTGTGAAGTTAGACCAACTGGAAATGATGACTTGCAGTTATAACATTGCTCTCATTTCTAGTAGTTTCTAAAACAGAAAACACTTTCTATCACTCAGATCACAGAAACCGCAATCTAAGATAATAGAGGTTTGCTAAATCCCATTTTAACTTCCATACATAATTTTGGACAGGATATTAGACAAACTGCAGATACCTGAGGTATTCAAATACTAAAGCTGGCCTTTTTTGTTTATAGTTATTTAACCTCTTAAAATATTATCATCTCTTATAATAAAAATCTGAACTAATGCATGTATTTTCCTCAGTGTGGTATACCATCAACTTTTACAATAACAGAAAGAGAACATGTCTTTACAGTGTTTATAACAAGCAGAATTAAGGGAGGATATAAAGTCTCAAAGTTGTTACACAATTTCTTTGTTATGCAGAAAAAACTCCATAAAACACCACATTTCAAAATCTGTTTCTTATTAAGCAGTTATATAAGAAGAAAATAAAAATACTGAATGATTTACTGATTCACATTTTGTCCAAATCAGATTAGTTTATCTCTTTTCTCTGTCCAAATTTAAGCACTTTAAAAATGCACAGCTATAGCCCTGTTTTTGGTAGGATTTGCAAAACAACTTTCATTTTTGACAGCAGTAGTGAAACTAGGCATCAAAATCTAAGCTATTTAATAGTGCATATAACATTAAAATGAAGAAATCACTTATTGTCAAAAGCAGTGGTAACAAATGGGCTCTTTCTGACAAAAGCCTGATCCTGCCACTCGTGCTTCCTTCTTGTGCACAAAATTTTGAGCACAACTCTTGCACACAGGGTCATCTCCTGTATATCTGCCCTCAAATCTGGATAATATAAGGGAAATGCTAAGGTTTCTGTGAATGCGTAAGTATGCTCTTTTTCAAGAAAGTACTTACATGCTGACTAGACCACAAAATGCTTGTGTTAGAAATCTCCTATAAAGCCGAACTAATTTCCTATCATTTGTTCCTTAAGTGGCATAAACTTTAATCTATGGAAACAGATACATGAACACACAGCAAAAGGCACTGATGAGATCTGTTCTTAGATGCCATGCCCTAGGAGATGAAAAGCACAAGAGGACAGCCATGAGAAGGACTGAGGAATAGAGAGTCTGTATACTTTTTGTGAAAAGACTGAGGAAACCTGGTTTGGTTAGTCCTGCAGAATGAATGCTGAGAGGATATCATCGCAGTCTATTAATACATCCTGAGGTAAACACCAGGGAGGGAGAAGAGCTGTTTCAGTGGAGGTCAATTTTGGCAGGAGAACAAATTACTATAAAATAGCCACAAGTTACACTTATCCTGGAATTTGGAAGATTTCTAATTAGGAGAGGACTGAGGTTCTGAAGCAGCTTCCTACATCAGCAGTAGTGAGGGCAAAATATTCAAACACTTCCAAACTAAAACTTGATCAGTTTACAAAAGGAGCTGTGTGATATGGCTGCTTGTAACTGTAGAAGACTGCATGCAGTGAGCAAACAGATGCCTCCCCATCCAGTATTCCTTCACTCATTACTCACTAGCTCATAGGCCAGCCACAGAGTATGCTCTGTCAGAAGTCTTCTCATTTCCTGGTTCAGAGAGAAACTGAAGACATTACTAGTGAAATCTTAGAAAAATTACATTGGATGTGCAATTTAAGTGAATTAATCTTCCTCCAAGACCCTTAATTTGTTTGCATCTCCTGGGATTTCTATGGGTATGTTTTCAATTTTCATTAACTGTTCTCTAATCCTTACTGCCTCAAACTGTAAAAATACCTATGAAATAAACAATGCATTACTGCTCCAACATTGACACATTTGCTTGGAAACATTTGTGCAAGCTTTAGGAACATTACATGTTCCTATCTCAGCGATTTGCCGTAGAATGCTAAACTAAGTACATTAAATAGAGGAGTATACAAACCAGAGAATTTTTGATCTATCTCCTAGCAAAGAAAATTTCATCCTTTTTTTCCTATAGAAAACAGGCTTACTCAACATATACTGAAATAACACAAAGTAAAAATATTTTCAAGTGCCACACCCAAGACTGCAAATGTACTTTAATTTCACATTTTCATTAGAACTAATGAGAGATATACAGCTAAAGTCCATGCAGAAAACAGTCTAGTTTATGCGCAACAGCAGAAGGAATACATTCAGTTAAAGCTCATCTGACATTAGACTTTATTTCATGCTGACCTTGCCCAGCTGGCAGATGCTTTTCTGCCTGTGTTTTGGCTTATATATGTCTGACATCCATAACTGCAAATTAACTGTACTTAACTTTGTTCAGATTAATTCTGCTGAAAGTCACACACTAGGAGGGTAGGAGGTTAAAGTCATAGTGAAGTGGATGCTGATATTGTCCACATCTGTATTTCTAAAGTATTGGCAGCACTTTAATTTCTTTGGGATTGTGCACAGAATATTGCTGGAGTTGCTAAAGTTTGAGCCAGTAACATGACTGCATCCAGCTGAAACTTGAGAGGATGGAGGAACCTTTCACACTGTGGCTTGGAGCCCCAGAAAAAATACACGTAGATTGGTGAGTGGTTTTAGTGCACACTGGCTTACACCTCTTTTCTAAGGAAATGAATATTGCCAGCTTTGCCACTACAAAAAAGTTCTAGGAGTCCAAGACCATCACATCTTGCCAAGGATGGCAAACCTATGAGACAAAAGACACTTTACACCAGAAATACTTGGAGTTTGTGTTCAACACTGATTCAAAGTTCTCATCCAGTTTAACAGTTTCTTCTTCTTTAGCATATGTAACTTGTTATATTTTTATTGAGTACTATTGCCAAACTGATTACAATGTGCTGCTTGAAAACATATTTTACACTATTTTCACAATAGAAAATTACATAGTAGCCATTTTTAAAGTTTCCAAAACCTACTTACTCATGCCCAGATTAGTATCTTTTGTAATGCTTATTAGGCAAATGAAGTAGCATATTTTTTTCCATCAGCATTGTGATAAAGAATAGATTAAAAGAACACGTGGCTAGCTTGGCATTTTGTCAAGATATTTCTTCAGTGATACCCTAAAGAAGTATTTTGATAAAATTCTGTGTTACTAAATTAAGGAATGGTGAAAATTTCCACAAAGACTTTTTCCAGAATATTGTATATTCCTTACCTGTGGGCAGTCTTTGATGTAGTGTCCCTTATTAAAGCAGAGGTGGCACAGGTAGTTAGGAGGCGGCCTCTTGCTAGGTTTTCTGGCTTCTGAAGAAAGGGATAGGTCAGAGAAATGCTCAGTGAGGGAGCTTAACCCATCCACAATGTTATTAAGTGAGCCATAAGGTGATGCACTCTTGTACAGACTGCTGCTCAGAGCCTGCAAAATAAAAGAAAAAAGTCACATGAAACATAGTACTTTATTAAGGATTGCTATGAGACTGATCTGAGTAGGGGAAGGACAAAAATAGCAGAAAAAAAAAAAAAGCTTCTTGGTTTGTTGGTTTTTTGATTTTTTTCTTTTTCCCTTGGGTTTTCTTTTTTTCCTGTTGGTTTTGGGTTTTTTTAACTAAGAATATGACTGCATATTTAGGAGAGCAACATACAGGTCATTAATAAAGAGGCTTCACAAACACGGTGCAATGAAGCTGGTCAACCCACTGCTGAGCAAACTACTGAGCTTGCCATGGTTCACTTAGTCTAACCTCTCCACTAAGCAACAACTGCTTTCTTGTGTTTGATCATACCACATTCATGGTACCATTAGAATATGCAGGCAAAAAGCTGAAAGAAGAAACCACACAAGGGAATGGCTTTGTATCCAAAACTATTTGCACAAACAATACTGAAGTTAAGGAAAGGAAAAGAACACCAAGAAAAATGTAAAGTAATTTTTAATTTCCAATCTGGTTAATAATACAGTCAACACAGAGTCCCATGTTAAAACAGTGACAAGAAACATTCAGATCAACATCTGTCTTAGATTTTCTAAGGGGAAATCTGCTGTGATTTAAACATTTCCTGATAAAGAGTAAAAACCTAGGTTTTGTACTTTACCTCAATAGGGTCTTCACTCTCTCAATCTGCAAATCAAAATCAAGAGCTCCTAATTTGCCATTCAGTAGTTTTGGAACAGCAGGAAACCTATAAACACCTAAGTAGCTAATCTCCCTAATGGAGATAACAAGGATTCATTCATTTTAATGTGTTGAGGCTCAAAAGAAATTGTGTAGTAGGAGTTTAAAAAGTAAGTAATAACCAGCTAAAAAAAACCCAACATGGTAATGAAAAACTGTAGAAACAGGACCAGGTATTGGCAGTGCTCTACACCCTGAAATGATGGGACACATTTCACAGGGCATTTCTGTGTTAGGTCTGATACACCTCACAGTAATGCTATGCTCCTGTAGTTCTCCTGGCACCAAAGAATTACTGCTTACTTATGGGAAAGTGAGGTAAGAAGTCCAGTATGTGCCTCTGGAGACCTTGTTTTTCAGTGCTGTTAAATCCCAATATTTCAACGAAGTCTTTACATATCATGTAGGTTTATATATGTATATATATTGAAGGCATGCATTGGAATTGATTTAGAGTTTGTGAAATAAATCTGAAATGGAATTGCATTTATTTCAGAGATCTCAAACATTCAGGATATCTGCATAGTCAGTGTGTTTTCTTGGTGACTGTCACATACCAGCAGAATCATACTGAAGCTCTAGGTACAATTACCTGGATGAGTCTCATCTATCACTGATTCCCATCCTATTGCAGCTGGTGTACACTGCAAATAAGAATTCAGCCTAAGTGGCAGGCCACGACCATACAGATAATAATCTACTTCCCACACCCTTACGACAGTCAATTGGAACATGCTGAGCTCTGCTAACCCTTCTTATAAAGCTGAAGCTGGTACAGATCAGCAGGATCAGTTCAAAGAGCTGATTTCATGGGCAGAGTTAGGACTTCACACATGTCCTAACGCTCATAATTTTACTCCCAGCACAGCATAGTTCTGTGCTGGTGCAAGATGTTATGGCTACTGAGAGGAGAATCAGCCACTTTATTTAAGGGGTTAAACCCACAGATTTTAAAAGGAAAAGCTATTTTAAAAAACTAACAAAAAGGTTTTAGCTGCTTTAGCCATCAAGCAACAGAAGATACTTCCAGCAGTCACTGGAATTTATTTTCTAGGATTTATTGGACACTATTGGAATGAGAAATTCTTGGCATCAAATTGTTAAAAGGAAGAGGAAAAGCTATGGATGCCAAAATAGCATTAATTAAGGGTCTTCAAGAAGTTCTTGTCTCCGCAGGAGCCACTTTCTTTCACATACACCTGGAATAATACAAAACCTTTCTTTTTAAGAGCCCCTCTTGCCAAGAGATTCTTAAAGTACTTCACATGCATTACACCCACCAGTAACTTTGCAAATTCCCTATTATCTGATTTTTATAGAAGGGTGGTGTATGGACACACAGAATGTGTGAAAATCCCAAATTCTTTACCTGTTGCTGAAATCTGGAACATACCCTGTGGATGTAGAATATGTAACTCCTGCCCATCAGGAGGCTGCTATTTCTGCTCCCAGGACCAGTGGAAGTGGCAAAACAAAACATATCTGTCTGCTGCCTTCAGTAGGCTTTGAATTGGACATATGGCTTGCAATGGTGACTATTTTCTTTTCTACATATCCTTTACACTGAGCTATTGCCCCCATTATAAGGGAGCAATTTGGCACCATGAGCAACCCTTCTTGGCAACTTCAGGTGAATGCAAAAACATGAGCATTGCAATGACCAAAGTTTTGCCCACTGTAAGCAAACCTTTACAAACTTTTGTTTGTTTTAACTATGGCAGCCAGAAGCTTTGCCAAAGGCCAGGATCCCATCAGACTATGGGCTATACTGGCTCTAAATCATAATCTTAGCAGCCACCAACAGCTCTGTGGCCAAAGCATGACACACAGCTCTGAAAGTGGCGCCTGGTTCAGCTGGCAAGGTATTTGTGTGATGCATGCCAAAGCTGGACATGATAAAACATCCAGTCTACACACACTACCATGAAATACTTCCTTATAATCATCTTGAGGGCCAGTGTTCAAAAAGGAAAAGACACAAATATAACATCCCAGAAGATGACAGTAAAAGAGAAGATGGACACTGTCAACATCACTGATGCTTCAAAGAACAATGAATTCATTACGGAAAATTCCTAGACACTCCCAGGATGCAGCCCATCTCTCCTGCTATAGTCAGGCAAACCACTTCAGCAGTTTCTGCCAATCTGACCTGGAAAATGGTTTTAAATCAATTTAACTTTGAGTCCATATGAAAAACACATCAATGTGGCACTTAAAAGATGCTATAAAGAGCACCAGCGCAAACAGTGTTACATCCTGTTGCTAGCTGTGGAAACCTCCTGTTCTTCAGGAGATGAGGAAAAAGCCATTCCAGAAATCCAAGTTATATAATGTGGTGGTGAGAAAGTTCATCCCTGTCCCTGGAATCAAATAGTGAAACCTCAAGAACATGTAATGATTGTGATGAAAGCAAATTTAGTCCATTTTGTCTTTGTCGAAGACAAGGGGTGAATGAATATTGCTGAGATATAAAATAGGTCGGGGTTTTTCATGTCTGGGGACCTTAACTGATCAAATCAGCAATTTAACCCTTACTAAGTGTTAGCAGTGCTGCAAGGGGATTTTTAAGGGTTTTGAACAAAACCTTGGAATTAGCTTCGCACTCCAAGGGGATGTCCAGGGGATGATCAGAGTGACAGGGAAGTTGTTGATGGTCTCAGACAGATGCAGTAGAAAGAAAAACAGAGAGGAAGAGGGAAATGCATTCTAAACCTTTCTGGTCTCCAGTGCGTTGGTACGCACCTGGAAGGTTGTAGGGAGGCTGTTCCTCTGATGAATTCCACCAAAAGCAATAACTACTCTGCTCACAGTGTGCCAGTAGCAAAGCCAGCCTGTATCTTTAAAAAGCAGACAACAAATAATACCTCTCAAATGGAGTCTCATTTTGAGCTGTAACAGGATGGAAAGGATTTGGCAGCGAAAGGGTTAGTGCTCTCCAGAAGTTGAAAGACCATGCTGCAAGTCCTAATTACAAGGCTCATCAGGCCAGCTGCAACAAATTTAGGATTTCCTTATCTTTCTGTATGGGGGGGAGGATAGGGAGCTTGGTGGTAAAACTTAGAAACTGGTTTGCAGGGAAGTTTGAGCTGATGATGTAAGTTTGTTTGTATTTGTTTGTCCTTCCTATGAAACTTGTTGACTTATCTGAAAATCTGGTATTGTAATTTCTGAAAGTAACCTCTTTGCTTAGTAGATCTATAAACTCTATCTGTTGGCGGTGTTGGGAAGCAGGGCTTTGTTTGTTACTTGCTTGCTAACTGTTTCCAGTTAAAGTACATAATCTGTAAGGTTGCCGTGCGGTCCTTTGTGAAAGAAACAACTGTTGTCTTCTACAGCTTAGTTGCTCCAATTTCCAGTTGGGTAATACATGTGAGTGACTCAAGAGTTCCATCATCTTGCTTATATCTGAGAAATTCCTAGTTAAGTGAATGATCTGGCAAATGCTCTTGATTTCTTTGCTTAGTGCCTGCCTTTCAAAGCTGGCTTTTGTGCCTGATGTGCCAAGAGAGTGGATAAGGAAATGCTGAAACAGAATTTGTCTCTTCAGCTTCTTTTTTACCAGTGGCTAATGTTCAAAATAAAGAGAATGGTTCTGATAGGAATGTGCAATGAAACATTTGAACAAATAGGTAGTAAGTCTTACTTTTCAAATAAGAACGCCAGTTACCTGGAGCTAGAATGACCTGTGCTGGTTGATATGGTTTATAGCCTCCATATGGCTAGTACATTTGTTTGGTGGTCTGTAAGACAGGATAATTTCTGCTAGTGATTCTCTCCATGTTTGTTTTAACTGCACATACTGAAATGAGGTCCTGTAACATTTCAATATTCCTACAACATAGTCCAGTCATCAATTCTTCCACTACATGAAACAGTCTGTAATTGAAAAGCAATGAGTAAAGAAATTCTGATGACTTATTTTCACTTTAGTATGTTGCCAACCTAATAAAGCAAACAAAAATAAAGTGGTCTTAACTTCTAGAGTTGAGTTTAAGCTATCAGGTGCCATGGCTGCATGATGTCTGTTGGAAGAAGAAACTGGGTTGCCCTATCATTAGTGTGAGAAAAGTAAGGTTTTCATGTACTGTAAATTATAAACATTCTCCAGTCTGTGAAGTGTGTTTGATGGTAACCAGGCTAGCCATGTTAATTATTATCCCTGCACTGAAATGTCAAAAGGTGCTTAAGTTATCAGCCTGGATTTTCGTGAAGATAAGAACTGAGTACATCCCTGTGCAGTGTCATGGATAAAACTCCAGAATAGACAAGTCATTATGCTCATTCAGTTGCTATTTCCATGTTGGAGGAGAGAGAAATCTGAAACTACCCAAACAGAAATTCAGTGGCTTGTATGTGCTAATATATAGAACTTAATGGCTTACACCTGTCTTCTCTGCTAGTGCCCAAAGGCTTGCTTTTGCCATGGGATTTATCTGCAGGGCCATGCAGTATGTCTGAAAACACAACAGTTGCACCTGGAGATGATCATATGAGGAGAAAAGCACTCAAATCTGTGATTTTTCTGTGCTTCAGCTCTTTATAAGTGGTCAAATGCAGACTCACTTATTACAGCCAACCCCAAAGCCTTCTGAAAACAGAGGGATTAAATGAAAATACTGTCATAAATTTAGCTGTTATTAATTTGAGCCAGAAGAAATGAAGAAGTTTAATTACCACAGCTGAAATGGAAACCCTCAAAAACTGCTCCTGTATGGCTTACATCTGCTCTCGCTCCTCTAGTAAATTATAAATACTTTTGTTTAAGAGCTTACTCAGTAACACTTTATCATTGGATAACTGCAACCAAAGCTCATCACTCGGTGAAGAAAGTGTTTGCCTGTAGGATGAAAAAAAGACTTGGGTTTCTGTTTCCTTCCGAAGTCAATGTTTAAGTTAGCTGTAAAAAAAAAAAAGGCCTTTGGGTCGACTTTAGTAAAATGTGAATTACTCAAGTTGCTCATCTAAAATACAGATAAATGTAGACTAGCCAAGTAAACCTTAATTAATACATTTCTGGCTAGTTTGACTAGCTAAGCATACCTTAATTCATCCTTCTTTTATAGGAGTTTTTAGGTAAATACATGCTCATATTAAACTGCTAACATTAGTGCCTACTTCCAAATATTTTCAGATAAATGGCACTAGGACTTTCCTATTGCAGAAACAATGTGTTAAGGAGACAACTACAAATGTGTCCTGACTTGCCAGTTGTTGTGAGGCAGGTCAATGGTAAGGTGATAAATCTTTAATCCAGCAGATCTATCTAACCTATTTATTCCAGATCTGACAGTTCACCTGGTTGTGGCTTCTTAGGTTGTAATTGCTTATTACTGCTGAGACTCTGCAGGACAGAAAACGGGTGCAACACACTCTCCTGTGTATGACTGGTGTACCTTCAATTCATGGCAAGGTTGAAGAGCAATGTATGCCACCATTGCACCTTGCTTTAAATCTGCTATATCTAACATTGTGTTCCAAAGCTTTCAGTGAGTTTCACAAATCTGTGGATCTTTAAAAAAAAAAAAAAAATAAAAATAAAAAAAATAAAAAAAATGCTGCTCTCCATCTGCTATATGGTGATATAGAAGTAAGAAAACATTGACAGTTAATAAGTTGATCAGTCACCATCTTCAGGCTTGCTGAGGCTCAGGTGGGCCTCTTGGATCTGCTAGCACTGCGACCCTCCTTATTCCAGCCTCAAGGAAAGGTTTGCTGTAGATCTCAATGAGGACATTTACTTTACACAGTGTATGGTGACCTCACAAAAAAGCTTTTAATGGCAGATATGGAAAGGTGAAAAAGGAGAGGATAGAGATTTCTTCTGGTCAGAGGTACACAGTCTTGGGGGAACCTTCTACATCTCGCACCAAGCTCTGCAGGGGTCCTTTTCATCTGCTGAATGCTGAACAACTACCCACTTATGTTAAAGAGAAGCTCTAACACATGAGCTCTATGTTAGGGACAACGGAGACCATTCATGTTGCAAATTACTTTAACACATCCCCACAGGAGCTTTCATTTCTCAGTCTGTCCCACGACTGCCTGCAGCTGAGTCTTCCCGCGGGTTGCGAACTGTCAGCCTCCCTGACCTTTGCAAGAAAGGGGTGCGGGAAGGGCCTCTGCCAGACACCTCAATCCCACTGCCTCCTCACAGTGTAAAAAACAACCCTATTTTGTTGAGCAAGGGCTCTCGGACAAGGAGGAGGTTATGAAGGTTGTGTAGCATAAAGTGAGGGGAGAAACAGATGGACATGTTTTGACCCCTGCACTTTCTGTTAACATCTCTGTTTCCTGCAGGAAATCTTGTCTCAATCTGACCTGCAGTTTGAAAAACAGGAGTCGGGTTTCCTCTCATTTGGTGGGTCTTTTGACACTCCAAACGTAAGAAAAATAACACCCGGAAATAGATATGTGCCTGTTCGATACACACTTAGGAAAGCATTTACCTCCTGTGCAGCTCTTGCATGATGAAAGGTTTTGTTAAGAAATGTCCATTTTGGGTAAGATTGAACTTTAAGTCTGAGACAGTTTTGTTTATATCATTTATGTTCAGTAATGCCTTCTTGGCACAGAAACCTCTGCGATAGCTGCCAAGGTTTAAAAGAGGCAAAACTAAGGTCACTGTCAGAGGTAGAAACAATACATCTTCTGCCCAGAATGGGCCCCTAGCAATGCACTTAGGGCCTCAGTTCCTGCACTCATAGAAAGACAAAAACTTTTATTAAAGTGAATATACTGAGAAAAATAAATTATTTCAATGTACTAAATGACAGGCTGGAATTTCGTTTTGTGACTCCAGCTTTTAAAGCTTTGATCTACTTTTAAAGCCACCTTTTTAATCAGTTGTGATACAGCACAGCCTGGTGTGATCCAAGCAAGTAAACCTAAAACTAAACACAATCTGCTTCAGATAAATTATAACAATTGAGTAATTTGGTTTCCAAGTAGACTTAAGGATTTTTTTTTTTCCAGGTTGAATCTTAGAGGAATGAATCTATTACTGTATAAATTTCAGTTGCAATGTATGTTGGAGAAAGATATTTATAAGAACACCTTTATTTCAAAGACCACTGATGCTTGAATGCTCTTAAGAGTTCTTATTTATCTCCCATTTTCAGGATGCAATGATGGTACAATAGTTCCTTTGCTTTCTGTTCAACCACAGGTATTCACAGCCCTAATACACACCACACAGATAGTTGCCTAGCAGGCTGGCTTATGTGAAGAAATATAGGCCCCAACTCCCATGTTTCAATTGCAATAAAATTTAGAAACCTGGAACCTCTATGTTGGCAAGAAGAAAACCTATGGGAGTAAGCTGATCCCGTTAAATGTTTGCTTATTTGGCAGTTAGCTGTGTGAGATGTAAATATAAATATTCAGATTCCAGTGATCCTTGCAGGATATTGCACTTGTGTTCATTCAAAAATGATGCCAAATAGTGCCATGTGCAGGGAGTTGGTGTGGGTGGCTGTTTAATACAGCAGAAACGTATTTCTGCTTTGGACATGAGAGCCAAAGTGCCAGACCATGAGCGCACTGGCTTATCTTCAAACTAAATCTGTAGAAATACAAGATGTATTTCCTAAGATACAGTTTTGGAAGACCAGGCAGCAGCTTTCCTATCAGCAGCAGCTGAAAGAGCTAAGAAAAAGGGCCTGTAAAAGGCTCCTTAAAATTTCTCTTAGTCAAAGTATTGGACTTGTTAGTATTTGCTTACACCGAAACATGAGATAGAAAGTAATGGGCTGGGTTTGTGACATGCTAAAACTTAAAAACCACCAAAACTCCCAACAGCTGTGCTGGCCTGGCTAGACAATGAGGGACATGGACAAAGCCCAGGCCTTGTAACCCTGCATTTATTCTGCTTTCCTCAAGTCAATCAGTGTATAATTTTAGGTTCTACTTTTAGCAGATCACAGATTATAATGTTTCTGAGAATAAAAAACGACCTGCAGGAATAAAAAAAAGTGATCTAAGTTGTGACACTTGTATTGTCTGTCTGAATTATGTCAGAATTACTGTAAGATTTGAATAGCTTTGCAAAACTTAATTGGTTCCTTTGATCCACTATAACTTCTCTGGAGCCCAGACAAAACCAAGCAAATTGCCATAAAGCGAAGACTTACATTCTTCCCATTTAATTTAATCATTTCATTGTGGCTTTCTAAAAGAGGAAGAAAGGCAATTAAGGGGGGTGGCAAAATGGGCATCAGGCTGCTGGCAACTGACCTGGCAAAAAGAAACTGAGCAGAGGTACAAATAGTAACTGTTGTATTTCAGGAAACCATTCAGAACCTTTAAGGTGATACCCAGTATCACTTTTATATATATTTATACGTATGCATCAGGTTTAGATAAGAACACATTTGCTTTTGTTTCTATGCAATCATATTATCAGTATTGTATGATTTAGCTTTGAAGTATGTGTGCCTGCACCCTTCTGCAACTGCACTGCATCATTGTTTTTCATTCTTCTTAAAATAGTATGGAAAAAAAATCCTCTGATCTTATATTTAAATATTGTTTAAATCAGAAGTCAGAGGCCTCTTAATGGCCCACTTAAAATCTGGACTAGAATCTTTTCTTTACGTTAACCCTCACCACTGACTATCAATAATGTGATCTTTTCTTCTAACTGTTTATTACCAAAGTAACAGTACTATTAATAAAAGTTGTTTGCTATCTTTCTTGTACAGTTCCACAAAATCCCTAAACCAACCAACAATATTAAAAAAAAGGAGAGGGGGTGGGGCAAGATTGGCTTTTGAATAAAAGCAGCTTTGTATATCTTTTGGTCATCTATTCATTCAATACACTTCATAAATGAAGTTCAGCCTGGAGAAGAGAAGGCCCCAGGGACCCCATAAAGCTGCCTTCAGTACCTAAAGGGGGCCTACAAGAAATCTGGAGAGGGATTTTTTTACAAGGGCATGTAGGGATAGGACAAGGGGAACGGCTCTAAACTGAAAGAGAGTAGATTTAGATTAGCTGTTATGGAGAAATTATTCACTGTAAGGATGGCAAGGCATTGGCACAGGTTGCCCAGAGAAGCCATGGCTGCCTCACCCCTGAAGAGTTCACGGTCAGGTTGGGCACAGCTTTGAGCAACCTGGTCTAGTGGAAGGTGTCTCTGCCCATGGCAAAAGGGTTGGACATAGATAATCTTTTAGGCTGCTTCCAACCCAAACCATTCTATGATTCTATGAAGTCAGACTTGACTGTCTGATCATTTTGTGCAGTTCACTGGAAAAGGCTCTTCCCTTTCTATTCTGAATAACTCTGTGTCTGCAAAGCAAGAGATGGAGGGATGAAAAATCATCACCCAACACACAGTTGTATCACCCCCTTGTTTGGGTGACTTTGGATGGAAGACCCTGTAAACACATAACTGGAACTGAAATCTCTATGTATAAAATTGTAATATGAATTCTACAGGCTTTTGCCTCCAGTTATGGCTTGGGGGTTTTTTTGTGTGTATTGCTCATCAAGTTTTTCAAGGCATGGATGTAGGCATGAGACAGAAAGTGAATGCTAATGCTTTTCCCCATAAGTCGTTTGCGTAAATACAAAGTCTCAAGCGATTTAGAGGAGTTGGTAATATTTTCAACTGATTAGGAAGAACATACATAATTGTCTTTCTCCTGCTGCTAGCTTTTTGTTTGTTTGGTTGGTTTTTTTTTAACTCGTCAAAAAGAATTCAATAGTAAAGCACAAAGCCCACATCCCTCTTCTGGAAGACATAATTTAAGTTCAGCAGTTAGTATTTTAGCTCTTGCCAGCTTTCCAAACATGTTTCAGCTTTTGATGTGATACTAAGTAACTGCAGAAGACCATGGTGGGTAATACTTTTGTTGCTGTAAACCATGGGAGCTAGCCTAAGATAGAGGTAACACAGGTGAGCTGCAGAGCTACAGTGGTATTTGCTCTAGGTGTGAGGAGGGTAGGGAAGCAACAAGGGGGGCTCTAGCTGCTGGAGTTTAACTTTGACATACCTTCTCTTCTTATTTCTGGGAGCTTTCTGGTATTCTTACTTGGGTAATGAGGCCTGTGTAAAAGCAACATAACTGTATTTAGAGTACTTGCCTGAGAGAACCGAGCTCTTGTGCATTCCCTTCTGCAATCAAATTTAGGCTAATTTAGCCTCAGTGACATGAATAAGAAAGGTATCTACCATATGCAGCCCACAACCACAATCCTAGAGTTGAGAAGTCTAAATCCATGCCTAGGGGATACAAAGAGGATACAAATAGAAGAGTGTCATTTGTATGATAACTTGAATTTCTCACTTATACAAAATACAGACTCCAATTTCTGCAGTATGCTCATTTATGGTTGTTTTTTTGATTCCCTGGCAAAAAGTGGTGTTTTCTAAAGACAGAATTAGCAAAGCAGGAGGCCATGGATGCAGGAATAAGAACAGGAAGCAAAAAAGAATGCTTCTTAATTTTAAAAACCCAAAATTTTGCATTTTAAAGCACACATCTAACTGGAATTGGAAATAGAGTAGTTGTTAGCCTAAATACCTGCAATAGGATCTGACAGTTTGAGTCCAGGATAGAGAGCGGGCTCTGAAAGCTGTACTTTGTGTGCTGAGGCAATATCATCAAAAGGGCTGTAGAGCTGGCTGTGTGGGAGGATGGAGGAGGCTGATGCTGCCAAGATCCCCAAATGCATGTTGTCTTCTGACTAACAGATTCAGCTCCCTGGAATCCCTTACAAGGACCAGTAAGAGAACTGACATTTAACTTCTTGAAAAGCAGTTTGAAAAGAGCTGACTGGTACTCCAAGTATCCACAAAATAGTAAGAAAAATGAAAATGAGATCAGTCAAGTAATAATCACTGTTATTAACAGATACCTTCATGTACTACAGGCAACCTGTACACTGCACTACTCTGACTGTCAATAACGATTCTGAAATAAAAGTAGATAATATTGCAGTTGTTTAGACTGCAAGTAAGAAGCAAGAAGTCCTGACTGCAGTGCTGAGCACATTAAGCACTCTGTGGATCATATATATGTTCTGTGTTAGAACAACTAATAATATTCCACAAAATGAATGGAATTGGAAATATTTTGGAGCATACGGCAATTTCTGCTAATCTGCATCTCTGCTGTATTTGCCCTAGGACTGTACTGGTCGTGAGCAGCTTCTTGCCAAGTGTTTTGTTCTCTCTTTTAAATCTTTTAATCATGGCTGTTTTCAGAAAGATGACAATTAAGGGGGTCAATGGCCTGATCTTGTATAGCAGTCCCTGTACTGTTCTGATACTACAAGAATGATGAATCTTGTAATCATCCTTCAAATTACTTCATCTAGGCTAAGTACTAGCTCTTTTCTCATCAAGTATCAGGTTAGTGTGTATTCCTCTAATTCTATCAAAGACAGTTAGAAAACAAGTTTGATATAAAATGTATTTTTTGTAGAAATGCCAGGTTGCTTCTGTAGACTTGTTCTTGACAGTGTTTCATGGGATTTCTTTGTTGTCATTAATATATGAATGTTACTGCCACACCAACTTTTCTTTTTTGGGAAGCTTCCTGATAAGCACTACCCAGTGCTGCAGACCTGCTTCTGTTTCACAGAGGCTGGAACTTTATTTTCCCCACTATGTGCTGCTTTTGTTTAGTTTTGGTGGTGTGGGTTTTTTTTTGTTTGTTTGTTTTTTTTTATTCTACAAAATTGCATTTCTGAGTGACATTGCACCTTACTATAGTGAACAGAACTAGCTCATGTTCTCTCATTCCCAGTTAGCTCCCTGTTTGCCTATAAGGACTGGACCCAGAAGTTCCTGAGTCAGAAACATGAATTACTTCTTGAAAACAGTGATTATTTTCTAATTAGTATATGCAGTTATTTGTGTTTTAATATTTGCTTTAGATCCCGAAAGTAGCCGACATAGAGGTTTCTGGAAGGAATTCTCTTGAAAGACACACAGAGTATTGCACATGGTCGAAGAATTCATTAGGACACAGGCTCCTTCTCTTGTGTAAATACTGGCTTCTGTCAGAATTTCCACTCTGGGTTCAAAGAACCAAGTTTGATTGCTATAATATGGTAATTTCTAGTAACTGGTTGCTGTCTTTTCTTGACTGAACACAGCACTGATCTAGTAGGATGACTACTGTGAGTACAGAAACATACCATATGAGTCTCTTACACTCTTATTCTAGGTTTCTCAATTATACTACCCAGTGACACAAAGCCACAGTTACCTGGCTCTGTCTCAAACACATTAAATCCGCTGTAACCAGACCCACAACAAAACCTCAAATATTTGGCTCAGATGGATGGTGTTATAATGAGGGTGGAGTTCAGTTCAATAGCCAATTTAATGCATCTTAATGTTATGCTTTCGTTTCATATCTAGGACAATAAAAGCTGCAGTAAAGTTTTGTTTAAAGCAGGTCTGTTTTGCAAAATGAGTCTTGCATATGGAACAAAATGCTCATTGTTGCTTTACTGTTTAAACCTTTATTATTGCTTTTTTTTCCTGGTACAATGGGCTTTTATGCACCAAACAGCTGTGTTCATCATGTTTATTTAGAAGGCGTCCATTGTAGTGGAAAAAGTCTGGAGGATAAAAATCTTGGTGAAGTGCAAGACTACTCTGTGGGCGCTGGCACTTTTGAGGTTTTTTTCTGTCCAGTTGCTTTGGTCAGCATGCAAGTCACATACACAGGCACTGCCATGCAGACTTGCAAACCCTGTATAATAGCAACTTTTCACAAATGCTGCCTCTTGTTCCAAGTGTTCTCCAGAAATTTTCAATTGCAAGGTAATGTACAGGACACGCGACTGTTTTACACCCTATGATCCTATCATTTCTCAATCTGTTGCTATTTTGTCCCCACATTAGATCACTTTCTAAATATTGTGTACAGCTATGTGTCAATCATTGTCACAGCTCAACTCCAGGCTAAGCAAACCCAGGACAAAACTGGGAGGGGAAAAAAAATGCCAACGAAGCAAGCACTGTGTAGAAAACAGTCAACAGTTTAACTGTGGAAGCTATGCGTTGTTCCAAAGATAGCATAAGCCCACTTGATGCAAAAGCAGCATACAATACTAATGTTCCCCAAAATAATTTTACGCATTTGAAATACATAGCGTATACCCAATGGCATCTGCAAATAAACAAATGTTAGCACCTCAAGAATTAAAAGCATGACACTTGTAAGTGACTCCTGCCAGAAAACCAGTCTAGTTTCCAGGTTTTGGAAAGAACGGAGCATCAAACATACTGACACACCTTTTTTTGGGCAACAGTATTTCTAACGCCTTCTAAACCCTTGAATGAAAGCTGCTGTATAAGCAGGCAGCATTAGCCTGGGCAACTAAAGGGTTCCCTACTTTCCTCACGATATAGTCATGAGGGCAAATGCGTTCCCATGCCATACAAGATGGGTGCCTCTTTCCCTCTTTTCAGGTTACCCCTGTATTAACACACAGTTCAGGTAAAGACTGGAAACACAAAAGTAAATGTCTCTGTTGGACACTTGGTGAATGCTATTTTTGTGACAAGCTGGAAAATGAACTGGAACAAACTAACATGTTTGATCTTTTAAAAATATTACAATATCTGTATAGAATGAAATCAGTCTGTATTTCCTGAATGGTGAATGCTGAAAACTTGCTATAGAGCTCGCATTCATGTGCCTCGCAAAAGTGGAATGAGGTTAAAAAGAGCAGAATAAAGTTGCATCCATACAACTCATGGATAATAGGAATCCATACAGAAATGCAGCTGCTAAAGCTACTGTTGGGATCCAAAAGGAGCACGGCCGGGCAAGGCTGCAAAGGGGCTAACTGCTCAGAGCTGGGGCTGAAACAAGGAAAAGATTTTCCAAAAAGAAGGAGAAAAGTTTTTGGGGAAAAAATGGAAAGAAATATGAGCCAAATGGAAAGAGAGAGAGTGTGACAAAAGGATTAGCCCTACTTGCAACGAGCAGAGTAGAAGCAGAAAATTAACTTGGGGGGGGAAGACAATTTTAAGAACACTGTTTCTCAAGAGACCGTCTCAAAGGCTTCCTGAATGCAGCCTTCATTTATTTTTTTCTTTCCTTTTTCTCCTAAGAAGAAAAAGAACCCACTGTGAGCACAATGTGTTCTAACTTGAACAAACACAGACTTGAGTAGGGTCCCGATGAGGGAGCCCATGCAGGCCAGACTCCTGGCACCTTGTCACTACCTGGGCACCACAAAGCTTATAAGACAAGCAGAAAGGGGCAAATTTGCTATCAACAGGTAGGTAGCCAGAAGCTTATATTACACTGCTCGATTGTCTTTTTTTGCAAAATCAATGTGCTTGGTAAGTCTGCGTGGTTTTAAACTAGGCATGTCATGTGGTGCTTAATAAGTTGTCCAGACTGAATGGATTTTGAACTACATACTTCCAGAAATAGTGTCTGAGTGTGGATGTGCTTTGTGAAATTCTTAAGAAAGAATTTCTAATTAAGGAAAAAAGAACGTGTATATATAACTCCAGTTCTTAACTGCTAACAGCTATAACACCAGAGCAGTTGGGGAATTTGATTTTTTTCTAATTAACAACCCTGTACCTTTGCTTACAGAACAGGAATGTGTATTTTGACTGAGAACACTTCTTAACACTTCTTAAACCTCAACATAAATGGCACTGAGAGGACTTCTGTGGGAAGTGCCAGGGCAGGTTAGATGCGTAGTCCATCTAGCCCTTGTCAAGTGGAGGCACTGTCGAATGCCTTCAGCAAGAGCCCTATGGTAGGGAATAAACACGTTGTTGCATCTCTTTTGGAAAGGCTGTGAGTTAGCGTGTTCGAGGTGCCACCTCGCCTATCCCCACACATGTGAAATACCTCCAATGCAGAAGTGCTTGACCTCAACAACTTCCTGTGACGGGGAGTTCCACAGTAAATTGTCTTTGCATACCCTACTTTTTTAGTTTCCTTCCCTTTGGTTTCATTTAGTCTTATTCTTGTGTTATGAAATGTGCACAAAACTTTTCACTGTTTTTGTCACGTTCCCTTTCAAATAGCATTGGTCTCTGATCTCTCTTAAACTATGTATATTCTTTATATTAAGCTTTTAAAGTATCACTTTGTGGAGGAATATAAAGGGGGGGGGGGGGAGTGGAATTTCTGTACGTTCTGACGGATGTGGCACTCTTTTTGTGCGTCCCACGTCCCTCTGGCAAGGGAAACCGGTATAACCATTGACCAGACTGTCAACACGGGCTCCCCTCGCCTCTTGCCGGCTGCGGGAGAAGGCGGCGGCGGGCTGCTTCGCCAGTGCCGCTCCGGCTGCGACGCCTCCCGCCGGCCCGTTAGCCGGACGGGCGGCACCGCCAGCGCCGAGGGGCCGGGGCTGGCGGAGCGGGAGCGCGCTCCGGCGGGGAGGAAGGCTCGAGGAGGGAAGCAGCCTGGAGCGGGGCTGCCCCGTCCCTCCGGCGGGCTCGGTCCCGGCCCTGGGAGGCGGGGGGAAGCTGCCTGAGCATCATGGCGGTTGTGGGCCGGGGGGGGCCGGGGTCAGCGGGCCAAGGGCTGCGCGCCGGGTGGAGGCTGCGGGGACTCACCTCGCTCCGCTGGAGCTGGAAGAAGCTGTTGAGATAGCTGGAACTGAGCGAGGAGCCCAGCTCCGGGGTGCTCTTGGTGTAGCCGAGGTCAGGGTGCTGGGACGAGGAGGGCTCGGGTCTAAAGGCATCGAAGGCGCTGGCCTGGTGCGTGTCTTGCAGCGAGAGATAGACCCAGTTGAGGAGCTGGGCGGGCTGGTAGACGGACGCGGCGCTGGTGTCGATGGTTGACAACAAGCTCATCTTTCCTCCAGGGCTCTGCTGGCGGCGGCTGTCCCCGCGGTGCCGCTCCTCCTCCCCGCGCTCCGGCCGGCGCCTCTTTTCCGTCCCTGCCCGACTTGTTTCCTCTTCGCCGCCCTCAGCAGAGGAGAGGACGGGCCGGGCCGGGGTCTCGCTGCCGGGCCCCGCGCCGCTCCCTCTCCCCCTAAGGTCGGCGGCGCCCGCACAGCACTCCGCGCAGCACATGCATTGCTGCTGCCGCCCGCGGGCTCCGCAGGAAACTTTCTGCGCTCAGCCCTCTCTCCCCGCCCGGCCGGCCAGGGCCTGCCCCGCTATCTGTCTTTATTCCCACTCGGGCAGGCAGCAGCGGGGAGGGAGGGGCTGCCGGCGCTCCGGCCGCGGCGCCGCGCCCCCATAGGCCTCCCGCCCGCCGCGGGGGTGCAGAGGGCGGGTGGTGGCTGTGGGCGCACGGGAGTCCCGGCGCCGCCCCCTGCCTTCCCCGGCTCCGTGTGCGCACATGTGTGTGTATGTGCGTGGGTACAGGCAGCGGGCCGCTGGCCGGGGGGTGTCCCCGGGCCGCTGGCGACTCGCCCGCCTGGTTTGCGTCGGCTTGCTCCCCGGCCTTCCTTTTCCTCCTTCCTGACGATTTTTACGCCAAACACGCTCAAAGCCCTCCCCAGGGCTTCTCTCGGGGCCGCTTCAAGGTTGTTTTTAACTTCGCGAGTTTCGCTCGGAATCTCGTCAGCCTGCCCTCTCTTAAAACTGTCCTTTTCTGGGTTTTGCCGGCGCTAGGAGCTCGTCTTAATCTGAGGTTCCTTCTCAATAAACGTTTGTCAGAGCTCCAGGTTTATGAAGGCTTGCTTGGTCACTGAGGTTGTGCCAAGCCTCGCAGAGAGTTAGGGTTTCCCAAATAAGGCAGGCAAGCGGCGCGATGTTCCCTTTGAAATCCATCTAGGTAGTCCTGGCACAGGCTCTTGGAGAGCCTGGCTGCGGTAGGATACTCTGGAGTTAAAGCTGAGTAGGCCTTGTAAGGAGTCGGTAGCACAAAAGAGGGTGATGAATGATTCTCCTTTTAGGAAGGAGCCTGAGTGGGTGAGCTGGTAGTTGCAGTTCATAAACTCTTCCCTGCTGCCTTCACTGCAATGAGTGGAGTGGAGCAGCTATTTCTCACTTTGGTACGAACATTGTAGCAATCAAACTAGCAGCTTTCTTTTTAAAACCAAAGAAACTCTCAGCGGTAACTTAAAAACTTAAGCAAAGCTCCTGATGCTCTTTCCCGAGTGACAGGATGCTAAAAATTAATGCGTCTTCCCAGTATGGTCTTGGGGGAAAAAATGCCTGCCTTCCTTAAATAGCAGAAAAAAACCCTGACCTTTGAAACATCAAAGTTGGCATCTAGTTTTCCCTTAATGAGCCATACATTTCTGCCAAGGTTGAAGAAAAATCGCTGTTCTGAAAAAGCATGGTTAGAAGCAACAGCAAATGCAGGTCAGCGTACGCACAGTAAAAAAAATGCTATTAAATTGTCAGCTGCAAACACCAAAGATAGATGCATTTTACTTTTGAGAGCAGGTAGTTAAGGCAGCGCAGCTATCTACTTGCAGGAATGCAAGTGAAGATTGCAACTTTCCAGAACTGCAAGGCGAGGCGAAATTTGGAGCAGCTTAATCAAACTGAACTCCTTTAGTGGTGCTAATATTTTATATTTTTAATGACAGTGTCCTTGAAGCATGAATTCAGTTTGCTCACTTGTAAGCTGTCTTGGTTTACAGGCCCTTTGGAATGCATCTGCACATGTGTGTATCGGCATGAGAAGGAACACATGACAGCAGTGTAAAGGCTCTTTGTAGCCCTGTAGCTGTCCACAGCATAGATCATAACAGCAAAAGAATGACATGAAATAGCATCCCAAATTCAAACAGTTGCATAATGTTTTAAAGAAGCAAAAAGGTGAATAAGGCTTAGTGACTTATTAAGTTGTGGTGGAGGATTTTCCAGGACTTGCTGGTAAATGGAAAAAGAACAGGAAATACATATCACATCTGAGGAACTTGCCTTTCTGGCAGATGGTGATAGTAGAGTCTGGATACAGTAGAAAGTCTATGAGGGGGAACTAGGATGAAGTCACTTATTGCCATGGATTTTTTGCAGGCATGTTAATTCCTTCCTTAAAGAAAATTTCTATTTCTGTCACTTCCCTCTTTTATATGATAAATTAAAACAAAATACCTGTATTTTTATTGGACAGCTCTACTGTTCTCTCTGTTATAGTAACAGGCTGCGAAGCAAATGGGAGTTCTGAACAAGCAGAAAAGATAGCTGCGTTCTTGTACTAATAGAGGCCAAAATACAGAGTGGCTGAGGTGATACAATGTTCTGGATTAACAGCTCTTGGTATGTTTTGATACTTTTTTTCCAAACTGAGCGTAGCTGTCGTTGCAGACAGTTAGTTTGCTTTAGTTAGGCAATGCAGCGCAGATCTCTGCAGGCCAAGGGAAGGCAGCGTTAGAGTGCATTTATTACAGCAGCTGCATTCAGAAGTGCAGCACCTCCCTGTGACGTTAAAGGCACCACACGTTCCACCAGATACATTTGAACACCGAAAGGTTGTGGCTGTAGTCTCCCCTTGATAGCCCTGGTTGCTTCAAGCAACCACAGAGAGTAATGAGTGAATTGAATAGATGCTTTATTTAGCATATCAAGAAAGGAAAATGTTGCAAATGCCTCTGCTATGCATGCCATAGCTAAAAACCACTGACACCTTGAGATTCAGCTGTCATCCTGGTCTTCTGCTGTATTTTTTTTCTAGAAAAGAGTTTCTAGGCAGTTCCCCTCCCTTTCTGAACTTAGTATCACTCTTAACAAAATGCTGCTGCCACATCTGCTGCTGTCCAGTTGTGTTCAAAATAGTGATTTTTTTATTTTACTTTTTTTTCATTGTAAATCCCCTCTTTCTTCACCTCTAGCAGTTATCGATTATTTATTAATCGATTTATTAATGAAGATTGACACAAATGGTCTGTTTAGCAGATGCATGACAGTAGAGAAAAAAGTTGTCAAGGTCAGTTGCATCTACTGTCCTCTGAAATATTTGAGAACAAATGTCTCATCAGACCAAACCTGTGCAATGAGACATCCCTATGCCTGCAAGATGTCTTCAGGACATGTCTGTGGTTCCTACTGATTACATTGGGGTGAACTATGGCATCAACTCTGTGGGTTATGCAGCAGCCTTATGGTGCTGAAACCGTTTACTTTTTAAACCTCCCTGTTTTATTCATCAATAGGGCTAACAAAGTAAAAACAACCAAGCAAACAACTGGACCTATAACATGAAACTCAATCTGGATTTTTTAAGTAAATTGGAAAATAGAAGCCTTGAAAGCAGGTCAAAGGCAAACACAGAGATAGGATCCAACACCTTCAGTCCTGTTCCTTAAGTAGTGGATGACCATGTCATTCATTCGAAATGAACTTATAACTGCTCACTCATCCTGCCACCTTAATGAGCTGGACCTCTTGAGGCTGCTTTCTTCACAAGGCATCTTCACAAGAGCAAAGAACGTAATTTTCCACTTCTAGTCAGGACTAGTTACTTCTTAGTCTAATGTAGTTATGTTCCTGCTTTCAGCGTTCATACCTTGCATGATATCAGCCTTTAAACTACACATGTGATTTTTCAATTTTTTAAAATATTTTTTATAGGACTTCATATTTTAAAAATGAATGTAACCTAATAGGAATATCCTGGATTCTCATGCTTCTAAAGGTATCTTTGTATGAATTGCTGTAATCTTAGCCATCTTCTAAACTGGATGGTACTCCAAAAGGAAAATAGAATGAATACCCAGAACTGCTAATAATACTAGAGAAAACAGGTAACGTGAACCCACTACTGTAATCTCTGGTTTCTGTAATTGGGATATAAGTTATGCAATGGGCCATTCAGCTGCAGTTTTCATGGAATATTCCAAGTGAATGTTTTTCATATGTTGCAGCAGAGATTCTTATCTTATTATGAAATAATCTAGCTATGCAGTGGAAACAGTGTGTAAGCGCTCTTCAAATTATGAGAAGGCATTTCAACAGAGTTGTAAACCGTAAAAGTACATCCGCATTTGGCATTTCTGACTTATGGACATTACAGCCACTTGTGCTTGCTACGTAGATACAACAGTTCTGCTGCCAGCAATAAAACGCAGCATAAAACAAAGTTACTGAAAGCTAGTCTAGAAAATATATGTGTGTGGGTCTGTTACACCATGTATTTTTGCACCTATCGAAAGCTCAGCTGCACCCTAGTGCTCAGGTACAAAAGTCAAAATTCCTGTTTTCTTCTTCTAAGTGACCCTTTCTCCTACAGCTTTGACACATAAAGTTCTGGAAATGGATGAATATGAATTTATAGCTCACTCATATGTAGAATTTTGCTAAATATATACCAGACACTGTAACGATTTGCTGTGGGTAGTGTGTGAAGCACAATTCCTGCAACCCTCTCTCAAACCCCGAAGTAGGTGATTTGTGTAACAAATCCTCTTGGAGCACACAGGCTTTGCACCTGGCCAGTTTATGGTTTCAGGTGTTGAGGCCTCCTCACTTGTTCTATATTAAGATGTCAGTACATTGCTGAGTATTTTAATGACGGATGCTCTGGATATGAATAGCTGTGTGAGAAATGTTGGTTTGATTTTTGCATTGTTTTGCAAAGGTTCCTGCAGACTCTTCAGCTGCAGCACAGGCTTCTGAAGTGTTTTGTGATTTCAGTTTTAGAAGGCAGCAGTAGCTTTGTGTCCCTTGTACTAATCCAAAAGTTCATCATCCCTGTCCAGAACATCTCATCTCTTTTACTTAGCCTGTCCTAGCCCCTTACTCTTGCTTGTTCCAGGAATCCAGGAGAGGAAGTTCAAGGAAAGAGGGCAGGGCAGTAGCAGTTAGGGAGAGGAGAAGCAGTCACCGGGGCAGTCTATCTGCCTTACCTGGCAGTGTCTGTGTTGAAACCACTACTGACCCTGGCTTCACCAGCCAGAGAAATAGCATGCGAGTGGGGAGGCCCAGGGAATTATTATCACCTGGGAAATCCCTCCAACCTACCTTATGCTGTAGGAGACTCTTTACTGAGGGCATTTCTTTATGTCATCATTGCTTTGTAACTGGCTACAAACTGAGGAATATCAGAGCTGCCTGTGGAGCCCTTTAAAGACCTTGGTGTTAAAGCGTACAATAAAAATACTCAAACTGCCCAAGGAGGGAAAGGATGACTATTATTGGACATTACTTTTTTAACCATGGAGAGTTTAATTTGTGTCTTTTTATATGTGCCTTTACTGTCAGTTGTACCTTTGCCCATCTCCTTCTCTCATTAAATACATGGTACAGCAAGCTCCAGGAGCCAGATACATTACTTAATTGTTTGCAGCTCCTCTATGCTTCCCTGGGAGCTTCACCAGATTTTTAATTCCTATACTATAAACTCTCTGAGTTTGCTTGCTGAGGTAGAACAAGGCTTTGAGAAAGTAAGAGTTAGAGCAATTGCAGAAAGCAGAAGAGAATTAAAGAGATAAAGATAAATAAAGTGGTGATTAGTGGATGGCACAGGTTATAGTAGTTAATAGGAGATGAAGAGACTGGTGGGACATGTGATTAGAGTAGCTGCAGTGGGACTGGAAGCTGGGACTGTATCTACAATTAGCTTTTTATTAACAGCTGCTTTTTGTGGAATTGCTGATTGTCCTTAAGTCAGCCCAGGTCTGGTAGCAGTATTTGGTCTGAGAATCTGTTTTCACCACACAGTTGTCACCAAGAATATTACTACCACCTGCTTCAACACTGCAGTCTCACTGATTTTCCTCTTAATGCCTTCTTTACATACCCAGGATTATTTGTGGGTTTGCTTTTTCTCATAGCCCTGCTTTCCATTAGGCTGGGTAACAGAATGAGTATTTCATTTGTTCACAAGTATATGCATCTTATCCATTCTGAATTGCCAAGTTGACTCTAGAGTGGGCATTTCTCTTAAGTAGCAGTAACTCTGTGGCAGAGAAGCTTGTTCCCTAGTTTCTCTGAATCGACACATTATTTATATGAGAATTGGAAACTCTCCAAGGAGGCTTTAGGCAGTTGTTCACATGAAAGGAATGAACGGCAGATGCCTGAAGAAAGGAATTCTTCAGTTTTATGTCTTGAAACTTGGAACTCTGTCCTACATTAGGGCTTGATTCTTGCCTTGGTCAGCACAAATCACATGCCTATGAAATTCTCCGGGATCATCTAGAACCTGTCTTGTGTTTTATCTGGTTTTGAGTTGTCTAATGCAGGCAATAAGTACCGATATGTTTACAGCTCTGGACAGGAAGAAGCTGTCACTTACTGCCATCCTATCAAGGACCTAAAAGTCATCAGCTTTTATAACAGGTGCATGGTGTAAAGGTTTTGAATCAGATTTACTATATCAGTTCTAGTGTATGGTTTTATGAGAGCAATGATATTTGTGCAGGCATAAATATGGACCAAGCTACTCTAGCAAAAAACCCCACACGTTCCACATATGTACATTTATCAGTTACAGATAAAAACCACAGTGATATTATGGAAGTTAGCTCTGCTGATGGAACACTAAAATCCCTTTAAAACTTTAAACCTGTCCTCTTCCTTTTTAAGCCAATCTGGTTTTTTCACCTCAATTAATACAACCAACAAATGTCACTCTCACATACGTCTTGTTAGTTAAAGCACTACAGTCCAATCTTCATATGCTTTAGCCCAATCACTCACCATGAAAAGATTCACCAAAGAGAAGATTCATAGGTGAAAAAAAGTGCTATTCCAAAGCCTATGTAAAAATAGAGTTCTTGGTGTAAAGTTAGTTGCTTGTGATCAAATTCACGTTCATGTTAGCCCTGTTCAATTCGACCAAAGGCAAGATATGAACTTCTAGCAAGACATGTTTTCTTTTTCTTCAATACAATCCTAAATAAGAAAGATGAATTTATAGTGGAGATTACAGTAAATAAATTAGTTGTCATGGTATAGGTACTCATGCTGTAGGGAAAAATATACCCCACTCTTTGATATAAAACTGGAATATTTTGAGCCATACCATTCTTCTGGAAAATTTTCTTGCCTGCTGACCTGAAACTTTATTTGTTGGTCTACATTCTTACACTGAGCCTCCTAATACAAGACTGGCACCAGCCCTCAAGTACTGATCTGACCCTTTCCCATTTAATGAGGCAAGTAGTTTCTTCTTGTACAAAGGGCTGAACAAGCCTACCAGTGTCTCTCTCTTAAACATAGCTGTTAACTTGAAGGTGTTAACATGTACCACCTGGTCCTGCGAGGATGGCACTAGCCAAGGGTATCATTAACACTAGTAACTTGTTGAATGAAAAGTAAACATTTTTACTAGGGAAGTCTGCAAGGGCATAATTGCTCCAAAATTAACTTTCCATTGTTTTTACCTTATGGAATGTCATATTTGCTAGGAAATGTGAAGAATCAATGAACAGACAATATATTTTATTTATGAACTAGTCAAAAAAATTGTGAAGTTTATTTCCCCACCCTTAATAAAGATTGCACCTTGTTTTCTTTCACTTGTCTCAGACCAAGCTGTAGGCCAAGGACAGCTGCAGAGCTGTAACTCTAGCTACACAAACACATTTTTCTGGCTGACATATGTCCACCTCACTGTTTCTGCCACAGAGCCCCTGCCACGGTAAATCTCTGAATGAAAATCACTCCTCCCCATCAATGCTGTCAGAAACACTCCTTAAAAGTATGTCAAAATGGAATTGCTAGATAAATAAGGATATCAAGAAATAGGTGGATGTCCCAGTATAATCTTAATGCTCAAAAAAAGGTAGCAAAATATCTTGCATGTTTTTACATGGCGAAGATATAAACAGCAAGTGTAAAAATACCACAGTTTAAATCTTTTTGTGGTGGCTTCCCTCTACACTGGTTGCCTTTTACGCCTCCAGGTCGAACATTTTTCAGGAAAGTGGCTTTAGCTCACCAGCACAAATGCCATATGGATGATGTCAAAGGTCCTGCACGTTCCTGTCGTTGCCACATTCCAGCTTCACTAATGGCATGGTTAGGTATTGTGTTCATCAAAAATATTTTTGTCATCCACGAGCAAAGATTTTAATAAACAAATGTTACAGAGAAAGTTTATTCAGCAACAGATGCAAATTTGTGGCTTTTTCTGATCTGAAAGTAGGGGTGCAGGGTTTTGTCCCTTGTTAGTGAGAATCAGAGGGGTCTGCGGCAACTGTAGCTTTTGCAGAAAAACTTTCATGTTCTGCTTCATTACTGGAGTGATTTTACACATGATTGTCATTTGCCTCTGGTATAAGCACGTGTGTTTTGATATATTTATATCAAAACTCAGCAAAATGAGTATGACAAATGGTAACATCCACATTAAGGCACAGCACAAGAAGGGATCATGCTTTTTAGTCAGATTCTTTCTAGGTCGTGAGTGACTTGAATGAAGATGTCAGTATCCTGCATCTGTTTTTCTGTCTTGCCAGATGTTTCAAAGTGAGATAAGAGGATTCATGCAGCTAGGAAAAACCTCACTTATCTATATTGTGTTTTTTGTGTGTCAGCTGAAAGACATCAGGCATTCTTTGGCAAACCAAGTGCTACCAGAAAGTTTCAATTGGCTTGAACTTACCTATATTTAGTAAAGAATATAACAATATATTAAAAATAATATAATTCATTTAACTTCTTTTAAATCTTTCCTGTTGATGAACTGAAAATATGACTGTGCTGCAAATACTGCATAACTGACAGTGACAACTAATATCCCCAGAAAATGTTGGTTTGGCTTTGATTTGTGGTTAACTGTGCCCAGGGTGTGAGCTGGAGATGCAACTTGCAGAAGTACTTCAAAAATAATATTTCATTTTCATTTGTATTTGGACAGTTTGATCTGAGTTCAGATTTGGTTCAGTTCTCTACTTTAAAATACCTTTATCTTGTACTGTTTCTGCACTTTAAAGATTCTTTTGTTCACTCCACTATCAAAGTAGTGTGATTATAATTCTTTCATAAAGAATGGCCCGAGAAGGCCAGTAAATAAGTAATTCATGCTGTACCCCCTAAAGTCCTGTTTTCTGAATACCTTGAAGACTGGAGGAGGCTTGGATTACATTGGGACATTTTTAAACTGACAGTCACACTTTTAAAATGAATAATTGGTTTTGATCATAATAGCAGCCAGTCTGCAAGGATTAATAAATTCCACTAAGTTACCCAGAGATATAGCTTAATCTCCTTGGAATCTATATTGCATTTTTAATCAGACTATTGTGGCTGTGTACCTGCATATTCCATTGAAAGCTTGCAAACCAGTCAGTTACAACTCAGTAGAAACTGAAAAAGTCATATATCCTGCCTGGGTTTTTTAAGCTTATATTTTTGGCTTGTAGTAATTCCCAGAGACTGGGGGAAAGGCCTTATTCTTTCCAACATGCTTCCCTAATTATCCACTTTCCCTTACTCAATTCTTCTTTATCAGTAAACTCTTTGTTCCCTTTCTTGGCCTGTAACATCTTGGGTCCTTATTGGTTTGAAAGTCTGTTTGGGGAAGTAACAGTACAACTGAAGTGGTGGATAGTACATAGAGTTATGCCTGCATTAATGAGTATGGTGGCCTGATAGCAGTGATTTTTTTATTTATTTAAGGAGGATCAATGGACTTGCCATCCATACTCTATTCATTTCAGTAGTTTGTTGGGTTATTTTGGTTTGATTTGGGGTTTTTTTGATCCTTAGGGCAAGATCTAGTTGTGTCATCTAGACCAAATGCCCTTCAGCAGTCGGAGCATGTTTTAGCACAGATTTGTGTTTAGAGCATGTGTGTATGCTCTGAGATGTAAATAAAAGTAGAGAAAACAGCCACAAGATTTGACAGGAGCATATTCCTGGTCTGGACTGAAACGCTGACACAGATGTTTTCTAGGTGAGCCTACTTGAGAGCAGAATGTGAACTAGAATCTTCCTTTGGCTTTCTTCCTTGATCTTGATAGGAGATGTGCTGGTCCTGGGATTGAAGTCCACTTCCTGCCTTTCCCCTTCCCACCCATTTAGGATAGATTATAGCAGTTCTTCCTCTTGTGTGGTTTCTTTTTTTTTGTTTGTTTTTGTTTTTGTTTGTTTGCTTTTGTTGTTGGTGGTTTGGTGGTGGTGGGTTTTTTGTTTGTTTTTTTGTTTGTTTTGGTTTGGTTTGGTTTTTTTCCTCCAGTTACATACCTTTTTATGCTTTCACCTCTGTGGAGGATGATAGAAGGCTGTTAGCAAGAGTTTCAAAATGGTAAGATGTCCCTTCTGTGTTTTTGAAGGGCACAGAATATTATATGAATGTTTGTCATATTGGCATTTCAGTAATCCCAAAATGTTTTCATGCTGTGACACCCTGAAGAGTTTCTCTTTGCTTATACTTTTGTTTCTTCCATGATGTAGCCTTTCTGTGAGGCTTCCAGAAGGATTGATGCCATGAATAGTGGCCCAGTGTAGTTCTGATGGTCACTTATTTGCTTGGAATGGAATCAAAATGATGTATTATTTGACACAGGACACTAAACAGCTATCAAATCAGGATTTTATTAGTGGTGTGAGCCAAGTTTCAACCAGCAGGGAAAGAAGAAAATGTCCCTATATCATTATCATCAGGCTCTAAAAATAAAGTTTTCCTTTAATGACCCTCAGCTGAATGGTACTGCAAAATTACTAAGTATCTTATCCATATTAAATAAGGGTGAGTGCATCCTTTTGGTAGGTGTTATCAGAATCAGCTCTGCAGGTATATAAACTTGGAGCAACTAAACAACTCGATTGTGGACTAACGTGAACTCCTGTCAGGCAAAAGCCAGCCAAAGCTGTGATCTTGAATTCCCTACTCTAACCACTAACACACTACGTGCATGTGCTTTAACAGTGAAACACACTCCTCCTGAAAAATGTTCTGCACTTGAGATGCGAAGTCCTATCCTGCCTTTTCCTCTGAAGTCAGAATTTTCAGTTAGAAAAAATAAATCAAAATCCTACTCAGCTAGCCCACTTTTGAAATTTTAGTGCCACTGAATTGCACCCTTTTCAAAAGGCTGACTAAAATCTGGACACATGAAGAGCATTTCTTCTTTATTTCGTAGTCTTGTTTACCTTTGAGCTAGTTTCTGCCTTTTTTCTAATGAGCTGACTTGGCTACTAAAGCTGCCGGCATCCCTCGGGGTCTGGGAGCAAGGCGGTCGTCTGAACCGTTTACCCTGCTTTGCAACATGAATTTCATGTGGGGCATGGTTTCCACTGTTTGTTGGAACTGGGATTAAGAGTGGCTATGTTTTGAGTGACAGATACAACTGGGGAATTGTAAAAATCTTCATCTCACTTACTCCTTTCTTTCACACTGCTCAGACAGCATTGTAAAGTTGCACCACAGTTAGGAGTGAGAAACAAACTCACCACAAAGCAGCAACTTTAGAGAACCCAGCTGCCTTTGGGCACTGAGGCATTCAGGCTGAGATAGGTTTAAGACCTTAAACCTGCTCACTACTTGTGGAATACACATGGAAAACAGAAATAATGCTTTTCCTGTTCTTTCCAGGTGCAATGTCATTTGATGCTGATACTCCCTCAAGCTAAACTGATCACCAAGCGAAGGCAGTGAAAACCCAAACTTTCAGTGGTGGCTTTGGATCTCTGCAGTAATCTGGGTTTGCTTGGCCACATGGTGCGTTTGTGGCTTTTTAGTGTCTGCCCAGGCCCTGAAATTTCAAGCGTAAGCTAGTAATTTATTACAGGCTTTGCACTTTTGACATTTTTTTCCCTTAAGAGTTCTACTGTTACTATCCAACTTCTGCTTGTGCAGCAAGGTAGGTACAGGCTAATCTGGGATATTGGTATTTCTGGAGAATTAAAATAAACACCGACAAAACCCTAGCTTGTGGCAAGTGCTTTGTTTGCAAACTGTTTTTGCTGCATCTTACCTGGAATTTCTCCAGCTCCCTTTTTCCACTGCCTAGTCATGACGGATTCCCAGAACTAATAAGCCACCCTTTCTTCAGCAAGAGGAAGGCTCTGGGTCTGCTATAATTGCTCCTAGCATCCTAGCTCTCCTGGAGTGCTTTCATCTCCTGGAAGGACTCCCGCATCTGCTCTGCAAACCACAGAGCATAGTTTTGGTTGTTAAAAAACTGAAGATTTACTTTCTCATATGTACCTGCGTAAGAGTTCAAGACTTAACAGTTCTTACTGGCATATAAAGCAGGCTATTTGGTTTTGACTTTCTTGTTGCTGCTTATTAACATTTTGATTAAGAAATTATACTTTACAATCATTTAATAACCCTAAACTCTTTTTGCATAATAGCATTATAAGTATTTATAGTGTATTTCAATACAAGACAATGCAGACCCCTTTTGATACTTCTTGTTCTTCTACTTCTCTTTAGATGAGAATTGCTTTATTTACCCTGACAAATTTGGTATATATATTTCCAGATTTGTATTTACAATCCTTTTTTTTTTTTTTATTCTAAGAACAATAGCAACTTTGAAACCCCATGCAAAGTGCTGTGTAGTTGAAAATCTTGTTTTAATTTTATAGCAAACTGCCAGCTTTTATCTCAAACCAGGAGTTTGTAAAATGTGAATGTGTAAGTTACAAAAGGTATTAGATTTATTGTCTCTACAACCAGAATACCTCTGTGTGGCTGCAGATGTAGAGCAGCGTCTGGCTCCAGTATTGAGGGGTGCCTGCTAACCAGGCTGCTCTCTTCTCTATCACATCTCTGCTTATCCTCCTTACTTCTGGTAAACTCATTGGACTTCTGATAACACTGTACATGCAAGCATGGAATATAGTTTCAGGCACTTTGACTCAGAATTTCCTTTTCTAAAAGGTAACAAGTACCTCTGTGTACATATAGCATTACCATCAGTTGCAGGCTGGATGTGACCCAGTATGATGGCTCATGAGTTCAAAGCCATTGGCTCTATTAAACGTTGTTTTGCTTTGTTTTATTTAAATGGTACAGATAAATGAAACACAAAATTTAGTAAGTCATTGCTCATATGCTGTTTCACTATATCATCGAATTTGTCTAATCTTTGTATTTGCTCTTTTTCATCAAACTACTGAGTGCTATGTTGCAATCAGCATCTTCATCGGTGTAAGAGACTTTTGGCCGCATAGCGTATAGGATGTAGCTGATGGAGGTCTGATCATGCAGGGCAGTTGTGTGGTGTGAACTAGCCTGCCTGCACTGGCAAGCAGGATGCCTGGTATTTTTCTGTCAGCTAGATGTAAGTAATTGCTTGCAGATATCTCAGCAGATAGATGCTGAGAAGCCTTTGGAGGGAGAGAATGGAACTGAAATGCACTTTCTGTCAATATTCTGCATATTTGTAGGAACTCTTGTACATCTATGTACTTAGAGAAACAGCCAGTTATTTACATTGCCAGCAAAGCCAGCTGTATATAATGAGTAGCCAGTCTTTGTTAATATACTACTGCCATATGATCTACAGTGTAAAAATTGTTTGTAGGAAGGACTTGGCCAGTATTTTTTGAGAAATTAGTATGTCTGCAAAAAACTATGACAAAACTTAACAAAAACTTATAATTGGAGTAAATTACTGAGTTTTATTTTGGAGATCCTTTCATTTAGAATACTTTAAATTCATGACTCACTTCTGCTGTTTTCCAGTCATGTATCAATAAGAATTCACAAATAGAGATTTGGCTGTTCTGGTATTCATTTTTCTTCATCTGTGGAAGAATAGATTTTGGTTTTATATTATCTCTGTCCTAGCAGGAATATGCATGTATGTCTCTGGTTATGTGCATGTGTGTGTTCACAGCTATTTATTTTCCTTGTTAATATTTGTGAGAAAACTCTTCACAGTGCCTTGCGAAAAAGCCCATAAACTCAATTGTTGCCTATTCTGTTAACTTACTAGGGCAGTCAAATTCTTGAAGGAGGAAACAGATTTCCTTTAAAGAAACCACACTGCTTTGACAGAGCAGTTGATGTTTTTTATCTCAGTATTGGGCTATGCTGTCCTTAATAACCTTTCACTGGTTTACCACTAAAATGTTTATGATGATTATAAAGGAATGATTTATTATAGACTAAAGTTAAGTATAATTTTTTAAGTATGTATGCTCTATATCTTTGAATAGGCTGAAGCGACATACTCTGACAAACTTTCTCCCCTTCCTACATCTATCTCACCCTGGGAAGGGGGGGAGTTTTAATCAGCATTAGATAAAAACTGGTCTTGGCTATTCTAAAAATAACAAAACCAAAAGTATAGGATGCCAGCATTTATTTTGTGATGCTTCATGGAGCAATTTTTGAATTAAAATTTAAAACAGCTGCTAAATTTTAATGTGGACTATTACAATAGATTCTTTTTTTGTTATTTTCTTTCTCTAAAAATTTACAAAGTATTTTCCCCTGCTTTGAAGCAGTATATTTTGAAATACCTGAATTTTCTGCCTCCTACTTCGGGTTATACCTGGTTTGAGGATAGAGTGAGAACCACTCAGACTTTATCCAGCAATTATTATAATTAGTGATTGCCAATTTCTTTGTTTTCAGGCCTAAAAAGTGGCCATTGGAATGATGCCTCCCAGTTGTTTGGTTTGACTACTGGTTACTTAAGACCCAGTGATTCTGCTGCTTTCTTTACATGGACAGTAAATTAATTTCCTGTAAGGCTTTTGATGATCTGTCAGCAGTTAATGCAGCTATTCCTTCCCAGTTTCACCCAACACAAAATATGGTATAAGTGTAATGTGCTGTGGTTAGGTTTTGGTTTGGTTTGGGTTTTTATCATCTTTTCAGTAACTTGTGATTAGATCAGATTCTGTGGGAAAATGGTGTGCAAATATGACCAGAAAAAACAAAACAAATCAAAACAAACCCAAACCAGTTTCTAATTTTTAACAGTGAAGGAATATTTTCCAATGAACAAATATTTTTCATATTCTTCTTCTTCTTCTTTGACCATCTTGCCCAGTATCTGACACATCATATTAGATTTTTTGAGATTTAGCTCAAGCTAGATAGTCTTGCAGAAGTTTTCCACAATCCCTTGCATTTGCTGTTAACTTGGGGATCTCTAGGGATACATAAGGGAATCCATTATTCAGATAACTGTGTGCATGACCTATTTTTTTTTTCTTTTTGCATGTTTTTCTCTACTGCCTTGAAAGTAGTCACTGGTTAAACCTCCCCAGTGCTGCAAAAGCCTGAAATTTTAGCTATAGATTTGAAAGATCGCTAAATTGCATAGCTGTTGAGATGAAGTGTGTTAGTTCAGATTAGCCTTTTGAGTGTAATGTTAGTGGAAGCCATGTATTGGTAGAATAGTAAACCCTATATATTTATCCTTTGGCCAAGGATTGGCCACAATGCAGCTTATATAGACAGCAACACAGCAGTGTTTTTTCCAGTCAGTAAACCACAAACCTTAGTCTTGCTCTTACAGGACCACGCTTCTCCAGGGTGAACAGAAAACCATGTAATTGTAACAGCGCTTGTTACTCAGCATCTGTACAGCTGCATGACTGTACCAAATGAATGCATGAGCACTTCTGGAGTTCTGACGGCTTGCTATTCTTACAACATCAATTCTTAACCTCAGTTACAGTAGCAAATAGTCAACAAATATCTACATTTAAATTGTTTGGCCAAAAATAATGCATCTATTTCCATATACCTATTAAGCACACTCTGCAAAATATCTATAGATGCAGTGTAATCCTTTTATAATTACCTATTAGGACTTGCTGATATGCTTGTTCTCTAAGAAAAAAAGAGATTTCTTTCTTACTTTTTACTTTGCTGTAGAAATACAGGTTACTTACATTCATAAGCAAAACCAAGGAGACAAAAGATCGGTAGCTATATGATATGGAGGACTGAATTTTGGTGCCAGTACTATGTACAACAAGCCTCTGATAAATGATTGACATTGTTCCTATACTGCTGCAAAAAAAAAAAAAAAAAAAAATCCCTTTGCTGCTCTGCAGGATTTTTAAAATATTGTGTGTTATTGAGGTCTGCTATTTTGGATCAGTTTCATTGAACACCAGAAAATATTTGACCTGACTTTCAGTTTTGTAGCAAGAGTCAGACTTTGGGACTGTTATCTTCTTTGCACTTTGGATAACTAACCTGCTATAACTAAAGGGCTATCTTTACCTATCTCACAAGATTGTTATAACTGTCTGTAAAAAAATATTAGATCCTGTAGGAACACTGTCAAGAAGTCTAAATTTTCCTAACTGATGTTTTGGCCATTTTTTCCACTTGCTATTCAGTGCCCAAACTTCTCCCCTTCTTTGGGGAATTTGTATTCATTCCTGTGCCTGCAAATCTTTTCTTCCTCCCCCCACTCCCCCACCAAGTGCTTGATAAACTAAGAAATTTTAAACCTTCAAGGTGCTGAAGTGTCTTCTTGGAAATGAAAATTTGAAAAGTATGTTACTGCTTGGATTAAGAAGGGCTGCAATGTTGTTTAAAGAGCTTCCATAAATGCTGTGTTGAAGCGTCTCATAATGAACAATGGATACTGGGGAGGAAATTAACAGTGATCCATTGATTTCTTGGTACACTTCTGAACAGTTTGCCTGTTTTCAGCTTCTAAATAGTGAATCACTACACAGTAAAGTCTTGATCTTGAAGAATGATTGCTGGTATGCAGCAGGACATCTTGTGGTTAGGGCAATAGGTGGGAATTGGGAAGAGCTGTATTCCCATTACTTCTTCAGCTACTGAACTCCTCCATGGCCATTGGGAAAGAAAGAAGTGAAAGGATTTTTTTATTTTTTTTTTCTCCCCAGTTAGATTGTATGGCCTTTTTCTCAAGGGGTTATCCCTTGTTCTCTGTTTTGCCAAGCTCAGCATAAGGTCTGCCTGGGTAGTCCAGCTACTTCTATGAAGATCCACCTACTGTGCCCATTACTGTAGTCCTATAGGTCAGTTTCTAAGACCAAAAATTGTTGTATCATGTAATTTGGAGTTGACAGGATATATAAAGTTTACCACCTATTTACTTTGACCTGTACTATTTCATTCTTTTTGCACTTTGCTTTATGGTGAAGAGGAAAGTTATTAAGTGCTTTTATAGTTTACATTTTCCTTTCTACCATGAGGCTGGACACTGGGGATTCAAATAAGACTAGATGTTTGGGAAGACTAGGCATAAAACCTGCCACTAAGAACATTCCAATCTTAAATCATATCATAAACTTCATATCTTCTGAAAGTCATATGCAAACTGCTGCCATTGGGTATGCTGATAAGAGACCAACTGGACAAGTCTGGGGTGATCTAGGGCAGCTTTGTGTTGCTCCCTTTGGGTCAGAGTTGTTTCAGTGACTAACTACGCCATGTGAATTGCAAATACTTGATTCATTTTTTAAACAGCCAGGTTAGCTGAGGGTCTTCTCATCTGCAGCACATGCAACAGGCAAGATACAGCAACATCATGATTAGGGAAAAGTTTCACATGAAAAGCAGAGTAATCGGTTTCCTTCATTATTATGTTGACTGTGGTGGAGAGCAATAGGAGGGAAAAATAAATTGCTCTTTTAAATGTTCTCAGATTAATTCCTTGGCTTGACTAATGTTGCTGAAGTATTGTCATGATATTTGAAAAACACAGTCTATGGTGAAGAGCAGAAAAAAAGTAAAAGCTGCTCCTTAAAAAAACAATAAAACAAAAAGGCCCCAAACAAACAAACAAAAAACTCCAAACCAACCAAGCACCACCAATGAAAAAACCCTAACAATCCGCATCAAAGGAAAAGCCCTAAACTGTGAGCAGTTCTTCATCCCATTTCAAATTTTTAAGAGCACAGAGCATAATTTGCATCTGACCCAGAATGTGCCAGGTTTGCCCTAGCTGATCAAATGAGACAAACAGAAGAATCAGGACCAGAAATAATCAATGGAAAAATATGGTCATAAAAAGAAAAAGGGAATGCTGTGTATTGTACCCAGAAAATACAGACTGTTTGCCTTTTGGTAGTCAAGTAGGTGATCAGGAGGTTGCCTTTTCTTACATACTACTTTCTTGCCACTCATTTGGGTCCTTCCTTGCCCTCCCCCCCCCACCCCCATGTATGCAGTAGTATGTAGCTTTTCTTGGGCATGAAAGACCTGTTGGTCAAGGATTTGATGGTGTGTTTTTTCATGACTGTTTTCTGGTGTATTTTATTAATGTGTGAGTTTATTCCATTTCAGTATAGTTGGTATTTATTTTGGGAAGGAATAGAAAAAAAAAAAATCCCTGTTATATGACTGCTAGTTGTCTACAAAAAGACTTACCTAATTAGTTGACCACTCAGCCCTGCAAACATAGCTGGAATATGGTTCAGTTCCCTCAGGCTTGCATTTAGCACTGGGTTTAACTGTTGCATTGTGTGTACTCGTATTTCTTCCCTTCTACTGCTGTGAAGTAAAAACCTTGTTAAAAATACACTTGATGTTACTAGATACCTTACTGGATAACATGATTTTGTGTAGAAAACTGAATCAGAAACTTTACTTAAAATGCTGTGAGGAAGGTCTAACCTTCACAGAATTTAAAGCTGGCAGATACTATGGAAATGTTTATTCTGACCAGCTCTAATATGCAAGCTATTGAGTTCAGCCAAGAATTGTATAATCTTTCTAATATCTTCGGCTAAAAATATCCTTTTGATCTGAAAAACACCCCTGGAAAAGGTAGGACATCAACTCCAGTGATAAGTTACCCTTTGCATTAGAAGATTAAAAGTGGCCTCAGCTACTAGTTATCAGTTTTGGGGTCTTCTTGTTATGGTCAGAGTTGTTTTTTTGGGTGGTGGTGTTAGTGTTTGCTTTTTGGTTTGGTTTTGTTTTGTTTTATCTCTTACTCTCCTGCCTCCCAGTAAAGAGTCTGTGTTTGGGTTTTTTTATTTACGCAGTGCTTTCTTTCTATAGAGGTTCTTTTGTCCTGTAACATACTACCTTTTCACTTTGCTGGAATACATAGTTTGAGGCCTTTTATTATGAAGTAAAGAATTAATTCAAAAGCTTTCTTCTTTTAGTTTAAGTGTTTCCTTTCTGCTACCCTGCTTTCCAAACTTCAGCTGGTATATATAAAATGTGGATGGCAGCTGCACACGGTATTCTAGTTCACCTCAATTTCACACTAAAAATCAGCGCATCTACTCTTTGTGTATTGAAGAAATTGGATAGTCTGGAGCAGGTGAAAGCTTCATTCTGGTTCTAAGTTCCTTTTAATAGAAACTTATCAGTGCAACTGTATTCCTTGCCTTTGGATATCAAAGCTTTGTACCTTCTCAAAAATCATCTTAAAGTAAAACTTGAAGTTTAAGACTCTATAATCTCAATCCTTTAAAAACTTACATAAACTTCCCTTCTGTGTCTCTCTGTACCCTTATTCTCAAAGCTGAAGACAGACCTTCTCCATGTTACCAGTTTAAAGCCAGGTAATAATAATGCATTGCATACCACACCAGCAAGAAGTGCATGGAAAGATAGGAAGATGGTTGATGTATTTCAATACAAGCAGTTGTTAACTTCTGGCTTTGTTATTTGGTAAACCATGACAACGTTGAATCAAGGCAACTCTTGGAGAATAAGCTGGCCAAATTAGCACGTACATGGGCAATCTTCCTCCACTCTGGGTTGAAGCCAATAGCTGGAAAGCAATAATGAAAGGCTTACTTGGCAGAGGTGATATTCTACACCTTATGGGAAGATGCTACGAAACATGCTATCACTTTTCAAGATTTCTACTCCATTCCTCTCTTCACATTTAATGAATATTACATTTCATGATAATTTAGCTTATGGTCGATATGATTAGCTTGGTTCTTGCTCATATTTTGAGCTGGCTTCAGTTTCCACACTTCTCCAATGAGACAATTCTTACAAACTTCTGTTGGAAAGGAAATGGGATAGACTTTTCTAAGCCTCACTGTGCTGTTCTGTAGGTTCCTATTTGGAAAGTTCATCTATGTAATAATTACACTGCTGAAAAAAATAAAGGAAAAGAAAAGCAAGACTGGAAATATCAAGTGACAAATTTGGATATAGTGTCTTAATATCTTCAGGTTACAGGAAGGTGACAGAATAATGAAGACTGATTTTTTTAATATATTTTTATTAAAAAAAAATAAATTTACATACTCCAGAAATTCTATTTTATCAGCTGAAAAAAGCAGGAACATATTTTTGAAAAGTAAACAAAGTGCTGGATCGCATTGCAATGCAGAAATTTAGACCTTTAGCACTGTACTCTCTTGATTTGGGTAAGAAAGATGTTTTAGTCGGAATAGGAAGATAGATGCTGTAAAGCTACTAGATAAGCTAATCTTTTCTAAGCTTTTTTGTTTTTTTGATGTAATATTTGATACTGCTTATAGAATGCAACTATTTGATGTCTAAGAATTAAAACATAAAGAAGAACCTGCTTGGAAACATTACTGCTACAACACCATTAACAGCTGCTAACTGCCATAAGGTAACTATGGAACTCTCCTGAGGTACCAGGGCATGAGTTACTCCTGTACATTCTAGCAGCCCTACTGGTGAGGTGGTTTTCAGGGAAAACCCTACCGAGAAACTAGTTCAAATTTCTCTAAGCTGTCTGAGTGTATATTCACAGAAGCAGGACTTTGCCTAGCTCTTCTAATCATTAGTACAGAGGTAATTTGTTGATTTTTATTGAGTATACTTAACTGCTTGGGACAGGAATACTGGAAAATGTAATGCAAGTGGGACAAAATGACACCACAGCTGGGCAGACAATACTAAGATGTTCTTCGTACCCTCTCCTCATTGATTTGCACACACACACCCTCACTGCCAATGTGATCAGAGAACAGTAAGTTATATATACTTGATATGCAGAAAATAGACACACTTCTAATGTGGGTTATTATGGGCATAACTTATTAATGATGGTTTAAAGAGTACAGAGAGGCTCATTCTGTTACAGCCCCTAGGGTATCAGCAGTAGTCTGAGGGTCCAAGAGGATTCTAAACTATGATCAGCACGACACATACCAGTAGGTGTATCTTCAACAGAGGAACTGCCATGGGCTATTTTTAGTGTAGCTATCAGATGTCTTAGGATGGAAAATTGCAGAGCTCTGTTCCAAAGGATCCTACAAAGCCAGGCAGGATGAACTCAAAAATATAAGTAGATCTTTAAGACTGTATCAAGCATTAATATATTCTCAGAATGATGAAGGTCAATTTTTGCTGGTTGTGCAGGAGTGAGGGGGAGATACTTTCCCTAAATTGTGGTAAATCATAAATTCTTTATATTTGTTTCAGGGCTTGTTTCTTTTCCTCTGAGTTCTCTGGACCCAGTCCTAATACCTTCCTTATTTACACCTGCATCATGTAATCCCCTACCTATATTAAGCCCTGGCTGTACAGACTGAGCTGGTACATTACTGCCACGCAGAGTTCAGTGCCAGCAACTGTATGCTTTTTATACAAATTTATGCAGTCATTGGTAATCAAGAGTCCTTTCATAGGACTGCTTTCACTAATCATGCAAAGAAATGGATGTCATTTTTTTCTTATTCCCTTATATGCACATTCCAACCAATAAAGCAGGATTCCATTAGTCATGTGCAGCTAAGGCTAAAATAAAAACTCCAGTAGCAGGTATATATGATAACGGCCACATTTATTTGGAATATAGAATATGCCTATGCATATACAAATGCATAGACATATACTCCATGTAAGTATGCTGAATTGCATACTACTGAAGAAACATATGCTGAAGACTGTAATGAGAGAAGTAACTATGCCACAAAGATTAGTTACATTGGCATGTGGCTCAATGTTCTTAATTTTAGTAGTATCTAATCTCTCCATGGCAATAACACAGCAGCTCAGTTTCACAGCCAGGTGTAACTTCTTGTTAAAGTCATGCCTGATTACATGAGAATAGACAAAACCTAAAGATATTTATTTGAAATCCTTTCCCAAACTCATATAAAAGCATATGTGAGAATGCTTGCTTGGAATAAGGGGGGTGGGGATGGGGAAAAAGACAGTTTACTTGAGGAAAGAACTTAAATATTCTCTTGCTTCACCAGTATCATGTCATTGGTTCTGTTTTCTAGAAACCTGCAATATGCTGGTGTTTGGTTTTCTGAGGTTTTTCTAACTATCTTGGACACGGAATTAAAAAATACTGGTATTACTTTTGAAGTCATAGGCATACACAATTGAGTGGGTGCATAACTGTAGTTCTGCACAGAAGTTTTAATAACTTAGTCTTGTTGTTTTCATGCAATGATTTATACCATTTAATTTTTATTTTTTTATCTTAATTCAGGAAATATCTGGTCAAAGCCCAGATACTGGCAGCAACCTGAAAGTATCTGTAGTCTGGTATGTGTGCATCACACTACTGAATGAAGTCTGACACTCCACTTTCTGCAGTTTACAGGTGGTAATCCATAAGGGTGCTTGCAGGTTAGACTGTGCAGCATCTTAACTCCAGTTCATATGTTACATTTTTTACTGCTCATAGTATTAAAAGGGGTTATAGGATTGTAACTGTTTGCTTTATTGTCTGAGCCCTCTCTGAAAACCTACATCTTGAACGATGGTAATGTGATCTCCCCATTTCCTGTCCAAAGTCTTTTACTGTGCTTCCCAGCTGGAATTTCTGGCTCTTTGCAGTTTCAGAGTGTTCTGTGTATGGTGATTGTCAGTATTTGCAGTTCCCTACCCTAAAGATTTTGTTGATAAAATGTTAGTGCTTTTCTGTTGCTTAATTTTCTTCCTCCTCCTTTGGCAGCTTTCCTCAGCTCTTGGCAGTTCCAGTTCTTTGTCCAAGCTGTCCAGCAGGAGATATTCTCATTCTGGGTACATTTCTCAGAAAGGACAACTTTTGTTGCCTCTCACAGAAGCCCCATAGAAATCCACACAATGTTTTCTTTTCAACCAAAAGCCTGTGTTAATCTGTAGGATTCAAAGTAGTATTCCTGCTATCAAACTGTAGCAGAGGTGAAAGTCATCTCTTTCACCTTACCCTTGACCTTTCATTACACACCATATTAGACAGTTAATTGTCAATTTATTGCAATTACACTGAGGACTAAGATTTTATTTTTTTCCCCTGCCAAGAGTGCTGTGCCCCAGTCTTGAACTGCAGACATTAGATTGCCTGTTGAATGGAAACCTCAATGCTTGTGGAATTATTACACAGGTAAAGTAGCTTTTGTACCTGACCAGTAACAGGATCCACAGCCATGTCAATTTAAGTGATAATTTATTAAGAATAAGATTAGTAAGAGCTCACTTGACTTTGGGAGTAGAGATAGAACCTTGCTCAAAATCCCACCTAAATCTCCCGTGACTTCTCTTTAGCTTGTTCTTGTTTCATTGTGTTCAGCTGATTATTCAGCAGAGGTTAAAACTATACACACTGAGTTAGTCATTGAATTACAGGTTGTACTTTTTAAAGGTAGTAATGTTACTTCTTGCTTGCAACTTTCAAGCTCTCTTACAAGCAGAAATGCATTGCATATATAGTAGCAGCTGCTATTTTCTCTTCTTCTAAGCATGCATTCTCTGCCACTCTATTCCTATTCCTCTGCATATCCAGTTAACAAGAGAGTGCTGTTAAAGTGTTATCTTGAGGGGACATCTATCCTACTTCACTGGGCCTTTCCTGACTGGAAATCAAAGTGGATTTTGAATGTAAACTTTCTTCAGAAACATCAGGAAATGTTTTGCAGAATACTCAGAAGCAAGTCCTCTTACCCAAGTAACTCAGGTTGGGTTTGGGTGATTTGATCATGTTAATCTGTTATTACTTATGAGACATTAGTACCTAATATGAATACTAGATTGCTTTAAAAATAGTGTCTTACTCCTTATATATCAATAAAGAAGGTAAGTAATTCTTCTTAATAAGTAGTAACATGGCTGCACTTTAAAAACCTCCTCCCTTCCCTCCCTGCTGCCCCAGACCCTGGAAAAAAATTTTTTAGAAACGAAGTTGCTCAGCTCTTCTGATAACATAGGTAGAAGCCAGTGTCTGATTAGACACAGATGGTAAGTAAACGGTTTCTTAAGCTTCCACTGTAAAGTTCCAATTGATAAGCTTCAAACAAATTTTAAAAGCCTGGAATATAATAAATTTAGAGTTGAACTCAGGGTTCAGGGTTCAAACAATAGATTGCAACTGCAAGGTATAGTGGAAGATAACACTGAACAAATTTTTATTCTCGTTTTTAATCTTTTGTACATAGATGAACTACTGATTTTTAAAAATATGAATTAAAAGTACATCATGAGCCTACTGTGAAAGAAAACAGGAGCTGAATATTAGTAAAATATTCAGATAATATCAGATTGAGAGGAAACTAAATGTTAGAATGGGCTGAGATAACTATGGAAATAAAATACTTGACTAAGAAATGAACAAATTTGATTTGCTGTGGATCACTGCAGCTTATGCTTTTATGGAAGAATAGTTAGAAACTAAAAAATACAAGAGGGTGGAAATGAAGTCACAACTTAAATACATTTATTCAATGTTCTAGCAATGAAATACATACGGTACAAGCTTGAGGTTCTGGGTGTAGAAGGTAGTGGTCAAAACTAGTCACTGAATTGTATTCAGTACCCAGTTATTGCATTTGGACAGTATGGACAGACTAGAAAATACACTCAGAGGAAAGATTAAGAACCCAATTAGTATTTCATAGAGTACGTTAGTACAGCCATGAATAGGGAATTTAATTTCTTCAAACCCTCAAAGAGTTGAAGTTTCCCTGCAAAGAACTGAAGGTAAATGCTAGCAAATACTTGATGTACCTAAATATTGGTGAGTGAAGTAATTAAATAATAGTATTATAGTAATAGTAAAATAGTATTATAGCAACACTTTGTGGACAGGAAAAGGAAACTTCTCTACTCTGCCGATGGTGAAATCTATTAGACTGCAAAGATGGACCCACTTTTTCCAATACAACAGTAGTTTGGCTGGAGCATGAGTAAATGTACAGCTGGGATCAGTCTTGTTTTGGCATGGAATACAACTAAATGAATCAATGCTATTTCTTCCCTGTTTCTAGCATCAATGATGTCACTCCTACAAAAATATTTCATTATAGAAAAACAGATAAAAATCTCTCCTCTGATTTATTTCTTCAGTGTACTGCAGGGGGTGGAAAGTCATCATGCTGAGCTGTCAGAGTCCTAGAGAGTAAGACCTTCCTTTGCTATGCATCATAGGCAATGGCAGGCCATGATGTGGGCTGAAATGGTAATTAGGTTTTATAGCATGTGTATCTGTGGTCTTTTTACAATCTATCACCAGAATGTACTATTTTAAGAGGTGAGCATGTGCCTATTGAGGATTGATCTGAGCTCACCAGCTAGGGTATCGCACGCCACCGAACAGCTGTCAGAACACAGAATTCAGCTCCAGTCCTTGTAATGAATTTCATGCAAGGAGCCCTTGCACCCTCTTTATGGATCTGCTTGCACAAGGCTTGCTGAGGGATTCAAGAAGATATCATGCTGTTCCCTGTAGCTGTTTTTCATTGTGTGTGAAATGAGATGGTTCATCTTTAAAGCTGGATAGAGGCTAGTGGCTTACTGCAGAAATACTCTGTTGCCAGAATCCTTGGAAATGCCAGAAAGAAATGACAATGTTTCTATATATTTTCTTAAATTCTTGCTTTGAATCAATTTCCCAAATGTTTAGAGAGCACTGTCCTGCAGGATGATGCACTGCTCCTGGTTCAGCTTCTTCTATGTCCCCCTTTTCTGATCACAAGAGCAGGCAGGCTAGGTGCTTCCAGTGCAGAGCTTCCTTTGGGGCAACGATAATAATGCAGAAAAGCACCGCGAAGAATGCAGGAGCTGCCTTTCCTCCAGCCTCTGTACCGCCGCAGCTCCCTCAAATGAAGGCTGCCTTCATCTCCTCCTGCTGTTCTGGCCTACGTACTGCAAGAGTCTTCTCCTAGGAAAGAGTTTTGTTAATTATGCATAATGATACCATTTTTGGGGACAATTGTATTCTACCAGTTAGTCAAAAGTCCTGCTTTGTAATTCAGTTTCATGTCCAGAGAACAGCTGTATTTCAAGATCATGTCCCACACTGGGTACTTCGTTATCTTTAAATACTCCAAAGATGCTCTGTGGCCACACAGCAACAGAAATGTGCATGAGGGATTAATCATCCTGGTTTGAATTGCAATGCCAGCAGTCATGGGAAAAGTGAGACCTATCCCAAGTCTTAAGGTGGATTTTCAGTGATACTTGGCTGATATAAACCATCTTAAAATCATAGCCCTCATCTCTGCATCAGTTTTGTAGATCACAATCAGGATGTTCAGATGGATGTCTAAATTGCATCTCCATTTGAACTGATTAAAAAAATCCCAAAACTATATTTCTCACTGGTTGGTTCCTTTACACTTCTCTTTGAAATTTCCTTGCTTTTGATGTTGTCTTCTCTTTAAAAGGATCCTTTTAAAAGATGACATATTAACTGAAGAGTCTTGAAGATGTTAATTCCTTTGAAAACATGACTTTATCTGCAATACAGCAGAGAAACAGAGTTATGGTAAATCACTGGACATGTTTGACCTCTAAATAACTAGGAACTTTAAGATTTGTATGGGGTGAGGAGCAGCCTGATGTTCTGAGCATGGGTGAAGCAATTTGTGGAAAAGGAATAGTAATGCCAGTTTTTAACAGCTGGTTCAGGAACTGCTGCCTGACTACCTCTGGGTTTGTTAGAAAGGATGTGTCTGCAGTGAGTCTCTGATAACTTCATATTACCAGATTCAACAAGTGCTAGTGGCACTACTCTGACACAGTGAATACTGCGTACACAAGCAATGGACAAAAGACAAAACGAAAATGTTATACCTGATCACTTTACATTTAGGGATTTGAAAACCGAGTTTAAGTCCTGAGGTGGTTGCTCTTTGAATTCCATTTGTTTCAGCTGTGAGCCTGAGTTCTGGTTCTGAAGGACATGGTAGAAAGATGACAAAGGTTTCAATCGAGAGTACTTTCTTTCAGCTTTGTACTGTCTGACTCTGCTGCGATAGCACAGTAGTAAATCAGCTCAGAAGACTTATACATACAGCTTGTGTCTTTGAAAAAGCTTACTGTGTTGTCGTGCAAAACAGGAAACATGTAATGGTATGAACCCTGGAGGAGACGATCCAGGGCAAACTGTCCTGACCTTGTGGAAAACATATTCATCTGAACCTCGCAATGAAAGGGAAACATACAAGTTAACCACAAAAGTTAAGAAATATCCTTGTCTGAATGTATTGCATTAATGTGGAAAGCTTTTTACATGAGAAGTTGAGTGACAAATAACACAGCTTGCAAAACAATGCCACCAAACAACGCCACCAAACAACTATCTTTATGTTATTTTTCTTCTTAGAAGCAATATCATATCCTGGTTTGTTTTCATTTTGCAAGCAAAGTGGTATTTTGAAATGAATGACATACTTTCAGATTTACACAGTATTAGATGCTGTTGCTGTCCCTAAAGAGTAAGAAAAATGTAAATATCAATGAGGGAAAAACATGACTCATTAACCTCATCGGGCAAAAGCTAGGTGATGAGTTAAAATTGAGTTGAGATTTGATTGAGAACAGATACTTTGCTTCAGAAATTCTTCTGGGTCAGACTAGTTCTCCAGTCTATGTAATTTTGCACCTGTCAGAATGAATACAAGGCAGTCCTAAACCCAAGTAACATTTCGCTCTTGTCCTGCACAGGTATGTTAACATGGCTGTTCCTAGCAATATCTCATGCTACATTCCTTAAAATATAAAGTTTTATTTCATGTTAAACTAGAATTAGGGGAGAAATACAGTATTTGAAATGCAAAAAGCTACACTCTGATTTTCGTATAAGCAAAGTTATAATTATTTTCTAAAGGCCTGGGAATAGATTTAAATTGAGACACCATGTAAACTTTGGGAGTTTTTTATATTCCAACTGTAAAGCCTGCTACATAGAGGTGTGCTAAACATATATGGACAGACTAGTATTAAAATCTTCATCTAAAATCCTGGTTGTTTCAGTAGTGTGTGTCTTAACCTACTGATTAAAACAATATTACTTTAGGAGCCTTTCTGTTAAATGCAATGCTGAAGTTATTCAGTGCAATATAAACATTTAGCTCTGCAGTTTAGTCTGTAAACACTTAAAAGGTTGGAATGTTTACCTAAAATGGCTAGATGTCCAAAACTTGCAAAGCTGATCTGTTTGCACTGCCAAAGAGTAGAAAATGAAGTTTTACTCACTTGAAAGCGAAGAAGGAAAAAAAAAAACCTCATATTTGGCTCCCATCAACAATTAGGTTCAGGTTTGTTTCAGTTCTGAGTTTCCTTGGCACTGGCTGGCCCATCATGAACTGATCTTGGAAGAAAATTGGTTGGGATTAGAACTGCTGCTGAAACTCCGTATAAACCCATGTCCTAGTGAAAGGAGGGGACTGATGCTGTTTTAATGCTCTTTGTTATTTATTTATTTTCTGAAGGGGCTTACTGTGATATGTCAAGCTGAAAAAACATCCCAGAAGTTTAGGAGTTGTTTCATGAGTGCTTACATCTTAACTGCCATAAAAATGCAGTTTCTGTGAGAAGGGAGGAGCTACTGTCACACAGATGTGGCTGTAAGCTCATAGCTTTGTCCCTATGATACTGCTAGTAAGTCATAATACCTCTAGGCTAGTAAACATGATTGCCCCTCAGTTCTTGGTTTAGTTACTTAACACTGTAGTTGTAAAGAATTTAGTATAGTAAGTATAAATGTTATTTCTGCTTATTTTTTTTCTTCTTTCAATGCACTAAGATTCTGAGACTAAGCTAATCTGGAACATGACTCATATCATTGGCTCAGCTGTTGAAATCCTCCCATCAAGTCAGAAGGGAACTGGTCACTTCCTGTAAAGGGTAAGCAGCAAAACTGGTAATGATCTAAACATTGGCTCCAAAATACTAAATCAATTATTTTCATAGTTCTAAAGAAAGTTTAGTTCATGTTGAGATGAAAGAGCAAGTGAAGTTGGGGAGGTCTTACTGTGTACAGGTTAGTTTGATTGTGATTAAAATTGCATAATGTTTTAATGAAATTACAGTGTAGAAGAAAAATGATGTTTTGGTTTTATATTTCGAACCACAGCAGGGGTTAACTCAATAGCTGCTGTTTGATAAGTTCTGACTGCAACACCAGGAAAGAATCCAAATGAGTTTTACAGCTAAACATTGATTTGCTAACAGAGGGAAATTATATAGTTATCCGACATAGTTCTTCTCAATGTGTTTAAAAATAATTACTCTCATAGATGTTTCATAGCTGTGCCCATAGATATAATTGCTGTAATGACACAAGCGGCCACTTGAATTCTCCAGTGCACTTCTAGTGATTGAATGGCTGATACTACCCCATGATTTGATCTGCTAAATACCCGGAGGTGACTTTATTTTGAAAACCTTTTTTATTCTTGCTATTAGTGCAATGATAGTTACACAGCAGGGACACAGTCATTATTTGAAATCGCATGAATATTCACTTTGATAAAATTTTAATAGACAGTAAAAGGACTCCATCTGTTGGCAAATCTATGTGTAACTACAGGATAAAATAAGAATTATTGTGTGCACATATATTTCTGGGATACTTGAATTTTGTGAAATCTTAGCAATTTGATCAACACAGTTGAGATTAAACAAACAAGCAAGAACAACTAGCCACAATTTGCAACCGAACTGCAAACTCTGACACCTCTGTAATTCAGGTCTATTTAGATCTGAGCATCGCATACAGTATTTTCTCTTAACACATTTTTCATTCACTACTGTAGGATTAAATCAAAACTGAAGGATGCAGGAATGTCAGTGGCTTGTATTTGTGGTGTTAAGTATTTGTGGAGGTGAAATAGCAAAATTATTAAAAAAAAAAAGACAAAATGTCTTTCCCTGTTTCCAGAAGAGGGCTCTGATTCTCCATCTAATGCATTTTAATAGACCCAAGGCCTGACTCTTACATGTCTGCATTGAGCTGTCATTTCTTTGTACTTTGAGCCACATCAGAAAATAGGTTTTGCTGATGGCAGCTGCTTTGTAAACATCAGCAATTTTTTTTTTCACATTGCTCCTAAATATGAAAGTGCAAGTCTAGTTCTGGATGCACCAAGGCCGTCTCTGTTACAACTTCAATCAAAAGAGGTTTGCAGGGCTTAAAGTAAGGGTGAGGGGTGCAAAACAAAACAACAATGTAAGTGTTTGAAGCAAACTGTAACCATCTAGAACATGTTGAGTTGGAAAGAGAAGAGAGAATTCCTTGGCAAGGGTGAATTACCATCACACCTGAGCCTGTGTTCCCCTGTTCCACATGTTCCCCTGGCTCCATGTGCAGAGCTGTGGTAAAAGGACACTTGGGATCGTGTGTGAAACCACAGAACAGACCCATGTGGTGTGGTACAACCATCCAATGCTTTATGGCTGGGCTGCTCACTTGCCACCAGAAGACTCTTGCTCCCTGCAATTTAAAGGCAAAGAAAGAAGTATGTATTGACTCAAAATATCAGCTAAGTAGGAAATGTTTGTTCAGAAAAATCTCTAACTTTAGATCTGAATTTTCCTTCTTCCATTTATAGAAGTAGTGCCTCCCTGTTGTCAGTATGAAGAACATAAAACTGATTTTACTCAGTTTGACTTAAATGTTTCATCATCCAGCTCTCTCAAGATCTGATCCCTAGTCCGTGGTTAGGATGCTTAACTAGGAGGTTGGGACAGCTATGAAAGGCAGTCTTTCAGTGCTTACTTTTCATAATGGTTGCAGAATATTTTGAGAAATCTTGGGTAAAAGATCATCTGTGCTAAAGATGGCTTGAATTATATGGTTTTCCCTGATTGTAGGAAAGGCTTCTGAGTGAGTCAGGGCTGAGTCATGCGAAGATTATGCTACTTCCATGTATGAGACTTAGTTTATTATTTTCCAAGAGTTATGCCTCAAAACGCATTTTACTGCAGCAGTATGATGCTGCAGCCGAAGGGACTCATTACTGAGGTGGAGGAGCCCCTCAGAGCTTGCAGGGCACAGATGACCCCCGCAGTCATTAGAGTCAGTGATCAGAAGGTCTGGCAAGTTAAACTTCTAACTACAGTTCTAACTGTGTTTGGGTCATTTTTTTATTAAGCCTTACAATTTGGACTAATAATTAGAAATAAGAATTATATATGTAGGATATTTAAGTACTCCTCTACATACTAGCAGACATACTAGGCCTATAGTGAGCTAAAATTACCCAAATCTTGATGTTCAGTGAGTAGTTATATCTTCAGCTCCATGACTGTTTTGGCATACTTAATATATGAATAAGCTATAGACACTCTTTCCCCATAAAATTACCACACAAATAAGAAAGATGGACATACAGTAGATGAGGGAGTAGAAGGACAGTTCAATATGGTGTACCCTGACACAAGATTTAAAGGTGAGAAGAGCAGAAGATATGAGAGGCACAGTAAAGGTGAAAAGCTGTGGATGCATGGCCAGACAGGAGGAGCTGTAAGGTGTCAGAGCCAGAATCAAGGCTAAACAGAGCTTTGTCAGTGAATGGATCCGAATCCCATCTTATTTTTCTATTAGAAGTGCAGTCATGAGAAAGTAAGATGGAGGTAATTATTCTGTAAACATTGCTGTAAGACAAGAGTATGAAGTAGCTACATAGGAGGCAAAGGGATATAAGAATTAAGATATTTGTTTTCCAAAATTGTTTCCCAAACTGTATTGTGTGATGGGTTCACCTGAGGTAACAATATTTTGGTATGGGCAGCACTGACAAATAAGCCAGCCCTGCTGAGCAAATCTTGAGAAATTGTGCTAAGCCTTATCTTCTCAGGAACCTAAAGAATTTAGGTCATATCTTCTCAGGAGTTAACAGGGCCAGGCCAAGCTGTGAGCAGACGAAACTAAAGGTGATACAGCTGCCCACCCGCACATATGCCAAAGGGGAGGTTGACTACAAGTTATCTCTTTAAGCTACAAGCACCTGCAGCCCTCACAGCCCTATGAGCTCTCCTGCACGGCAGCAGGCTCCATGGCAGTGATCTCCCCTTGAGCAGGGACACCCCTCAGGGTTAGTCCTTGAAGTTAAGAGATCCCTTATCTGGCATCTAATATCTACAGCAAGACAAGCAACATTTTATATTAGATCTAAAACATACAACCTAGTTTAATCATTAGAAGTGTAGTAAGTAGTAGAGTGTTTGACTGCCATTTAATTACCATTTAATAATTGTTTAATCATCATTCAATCATCATTTAATCACTGTTTACTGAAACCTTTTGGTTAACCCCAGAATGATGACTTCTCTTAATAATTCACCTGTGACACATGGAAATCAATCCTCAGTTAAGAGGACGAAATGTCACTTGCGTGACTTCACAAAACATTGGTACTTTTTCTTTTGTTAATAATTTCTTGATATTTGTGGGATAATAAACTTTTTCTTCTAAATCTCTAGAAATATGGAGTATGGTGTCTAAACACAAGGATTGTTAGGTCTCTGGTACCATAGGTGTAGGTACTCATAATAGCTCACATTTTTCCAGTTTACATACGAGTTATAATGAAAGTCTTTCTTTAATATTTTAATTTGCATTTGCAGTACAGAAAATCCCAAAGAAACTGGGAGTGTTTGAGTAATATGAAATGCAGTGCAATATCTTGCTAAAGAAAATATCTGGAAGACCAGTAGTAAACAGCATGAACCTAACACAACTTATAGGGAACCATAGCTGTTACAATCACTGGAATTACCTGCTGCCAGCTTAGTATAAACCCCTTTGCCCTGTGCGGACTATAATGGAGTATAGGAAATGTTAGAAAAACTGTTTTCACTTTTATTTGGTTTATATTTTCTCAGAAATTCTGTGGCAGGCCAAATAGCCTTCAATTGAAAAAGCGAAGGTAATATTTTGAAATGTGCTGTTGAAATACAGTATATGGTTGGGTAAGCCTCTTCAGCTTCCTGTGAATTTCTCAGGGAACCTTGCCTTTCTTTGGCCCAAGAGGAGGAAATTCTGTGCTCAGCTATTGACTATTGTTTGAAAATGCTCTGTGATACTGCTGAGTGTTGGATTGCCTGAATTGCTTCATTCTCTATTTCCTGGTGATGGGATTTAAAAAAAAAAATAAAAAAGTAGGCATCTGTGTTTACGTCATATTAAGCTGTACCCAGAAACTTTGTGGGGCTGGGAAGTCATTTATTATGATGAAGCAAACAGTTTAAAATGGTATTACAAACTGCCAGAGTTCACACACAGGGATAAATGGCCATTGTAGAACCCATTCAGATGGGTTTCCCAGTCACCCAATTGAATTGCATTCAGAAGTAGTTAAAATACTAGCAAATATTTATCTGTTTTCCCATACTGCGAGCTTAAACTGTGCAGGTGTGGGTGGAGTGTGTCTGCAAGAGCCAGCTCAGTCTGTTCCTGTTATCTAACTCTATTACTTGGAAAGAAATGTTAATTGGAGTTCAGAGTTTGATTTTGCACAAGGTACAATCCAAAGCAGGAAATCCAAACAAACTGTTGAAAATCTGACCTGCAAAGAGCTGAACTAGTGACTTCTGTGACTGTGTGTTGCAAGGTGTCAGCCCACCAAAGCAAGATGGGTTAGGTCTGCCAAGCAGTAAAACACTGAGCTATCCAGTTGTAACACTTAAAGAGTTTAATGACAAGTTTATGTTAATACAAAATGGAAACTAAAGCACTTCCATCTGTTACTCCTTGATGAAAGTGTTTATTTCAAGACTATGTTCTGCTGCATGTGAAGGGTAATGACTTACATACAAATGCATGCTCAACACTCCATAGCTTGTATAGCCTGGAGCATAGAATTAGCTCTTATTTTAATTTGAATGTATTTAGTAACATTGGAAGTTGTTCAGGTTGACAGCCCCACAGATCAAGCTCATAGCATGACTCTTTTGGGAAAAATGTAAAATATGTGAACAAAAATTGTTACAGCAAAAATCCTGTGTACTAAAGACCTATACAGGTCTAAGGCCCTCTGATAACACGGTCTGTACAGTCCATCACAAATTCTAGTTTGGTTCATGAAATGGCAGTATTGTTGCATTCCTTAGGATACATCAAGTCAAGCCATAGACTGTATCACCTATATGTCAGACTAGAGGAAATGCAGAGTCATTAAACATTGCTGTCTTCCTGTTTGGGAAAATGAGGCTTGGCTTCAGAAAGTTCAGTTAAGCTTGCTTCCAGGCAATGGATTTTAGGCAATAAAATTTTCTCAGGAGTGTAACACAGATTGAGGGTATGCTATCTCTTAAGTATCATCATGATATGCTAGGATCCTGCAGACGAACAAGCAGGGAGATGAATACAGGTACATTATATTGTCTTGCAGGAATCTAGTTTTACTGAAGGCCCAGCTACAAAGGGAAACGGGTACATAAAAGAGTTGCAAACTGCATGATTTGGAAACCACATGCAAAAAATGTAAATAAAAACCCAAAGGAATGTACAGGAGTAGTAATAAAACTGAGGAAGGAAAATGAATGCCTTTGATTGGCTAAAACAGTGAAAGCATTTGGGAGGCTGTCTTTCTAAAATCTCCCATCAACTAACAGGGTGACTGTGAGAGAACTCCCTTTCTCATAAGCAGTAGTTGAAAAAGTATGCATACCAGTTCCTCAGGGGTCAAAATCAATATAGGCAGTACGTATGTGTACCTTCAGAGGATCTGAACCTGATCAATTTCACGCAAGAAGCCTGTGGGGTAACCTGGACTTTTCAGGTTCCAGGCTAGCACTCTCAAAATGTACCACAGGCTGGCTGGTACTTTAGGTTCCTAGGCTGCCTGAAAGACAGTGTTATATTTTCAGAAATCTTTTATTGTAGTTTTTGCTTGCTTTTAGTGTGTAAATTCTCAGGCATTTTATCTTTGAATTTTCACCATGGAATATTCCAATGATGGAAATGAAATGCTGAAAAATGGATATGGAAAAAGGAAGAAGGCAGCACCTGTGAAATTAGGTGTGTGGATTTTGCATTGAATTAACATACTAGTTTCCATCACCTGGTTCTAGTTTGTGTGCTGTTATGGCACAAATCCACTTGGACAAGTAACAGGTTGGAAGTGACGTTTGGAAGGGGCACTAGGAAAATGAAGTGCTTGCACGAAATGCTGCTTTGATTTTTGTGGGTTCTCCCACAAAGGCTTCTTTCTTTGAACTGATACTATCAGTAGCACTACAATGTCAGAAAGCAGTACGACTGTGCTTGAGATCATATGCAAACTCTCACCTACCCTAACACCAAGGACTTTAGGCCTTGTTTGCCTCTGTCTCATCCTGGCTGTGGCATCACTGTTCATATGCATTTGCTTTGAAATCTTAATACAGAATGACAGTTGTTAATATGAGTGAAAGTAAACTTCTGTTCAAAGTGCATAGCACATGAGGTTTGGGGGTTCAACCCTGGCTAAATACCAGTCTAAATATTAAAATTCTAAAGGCTGAAGAAAAAAAAAAATAGGTATCAAAACTTGCTGGTAGGCTTCCCGTAACTTTAACTGGAGAAAATAACCTTGTGTTCCTCTCTATCAGCTGCACAGCATGACTTCTGTGATTAACTCAGGAACCGCACACTGGAGTGGTTCTACTTCCAGGCTGGACATAAGTCTCCTAAACTGAGCTGACTGAAACCCAATCTTAAAAGGTATGTATATAATATACATATAATAAATATAGGTAATATAGTACTCTATACTGCATGTTTCTGCATATTTTTATGGTGGTTAACTCTTTAGGAAAATGGCTGCAACTACATTCTATTCTAGGGAAATAGTCAGTCTAATTACGACATTATATTTACTTCACCAACTAAACTGTGCTAACATACTTTTCAGATTAAATGTGTTAAAAAGATACATAGGAGAGTCCTAGACAGAAATCTTAAGGCTCTTAGATCTAACACCCTGGTAAGTATCCATAATACAGCTAAGCTGGTCTAACAAGGATCAAAGAAAGCGTGGCTGGAAGTGTAGGGTGGAAAGGAGAGAGGGACCTTCTCTGTTTTTGGCATCAACTGTCCCGTGAACATCTCTGTGGGAGTATCAGCTGTAATGCTGCTGAAGGTGAACAGAACTGCACTTTATGTCAAGTTCCTGTTAACAACTCTTTTTATTTTAATAAACTTTAAGGGAAGCAATAATCTAATGTGTAAGTTACATTTAGCTCTGTAACTTTGAAATTCACATATCCTCCTTTTGAAAATGCTTTCTAAATTTTATGAAACTGTACAGTTTTATACATTTGGGGTGACAAAAATTGGCACTCTTCAGGTTACGCTTTGTCACTTGTTTGAAACAAACACCTGTGAGGCATTAAATAAAATTAAAAGGAAGAAATAGTCAAGGAACTACATAATTACATTGCTGGAACTAGATACTCACCATTGCACAAAACACAAGAGAATGCCTTGCAGTATTTAATGCCCCAAATGCTCACTTGTACAGTTACGTAGTCATAAGTCACGCATCTCCACAGAAAAAGGAACACAGTAACATACCAAAACTGTCTCGTTTGTTTTTTAAAAGTCATGAGCCACTTCCTTATGAGGGACCTATCAAAAGCATGACCAATATTTACTATTGCACAAGGGCATCCTATCTTGTATTCCAGAAACTGACATATCTGTGCCATGTAATTCCTTCACGCATCTAAAATATATGATCCATGTGAAACCATTATTATTTCTTCATGTACTTGTTCTTGTGATTCTTACAGTCTCAAATTTTTGCCAAAGAATGTTGTGAAATCAGTGGGTTTAATGATTTTATCGAGTTGAACAAAGCCGGGGACAAGGTTCTCTGCTCTACACTAAAAAAAAAAAAAAAGGGCCTTGCTTGTCACCTGTTTTCTTCCAAGAATGGGGACATGTGTCTTCTTCCAAGAGTGGAAACATGTGTGACCCTCTCTCCAAGAGCATCAGGAATCCTTTTCCCCTGTGGAGATGTGTGAGAAACAGAAGAGGAACCTCAACAGCCAGAGAATGTGGCATTGAATGAATCATAGAATCATAGAACAGTTAGGACTGGAAAGGACCTTAAGATCATCCAGTTCCAACCCCCCTGCCATGGGCAGGGACACCTCACACCAAACCATGCCATCCAAGGCTCTGTCCAAACCAGCCCTGAACACCAAAGCTTTAGTCACAACATTCCCATTGCTAACAAAATTTCCCCCAGTGCTTATTTTTTACCTCAGAGGCAGTCTGGGAATTTAGACTCCATCAAGATGTGTATGGAAGTTAAAGCTGTGGTTTTGAGCTGCCTATGTTTCCAAGTAGGCTGTACTATATTGCTTACACTTGGATCACTTTTCACAGATTTTCATTTTGATGAATTTTCACTGATAAAACATGCTGCCAAAGCTCCTGCACTGTGATATCTTTTTCTTTTGCTGACAAGAATATTTGCTGCCCATAACAGCTTTTGCAGGAAGAGGGATTTGCTCCAGCCAAAGCTTCTAACGAGTGTGGGCTCGAAGGTTATCATTCCTGCGGAAAAATTTCCAGAAACAAAGTATGTTAACCAAATTCCTTACTCCTTGACTGTCTGAAAATGGCAGCTAGTTTGGGTTTTATACAATGATTTCCTTGTCAGAAAAGTATTCCATATGCTGCTATAGCTAGCCCAGTTTTCTGTTTATTAATGCAGCGTTAGAGGTGTGGGACTTCCAGTCACTCAGCCTGGATAAATAGATGGATTCATAGAAGTGAGCCAAACAGGGATCTCAGTTAAATCTGTGGAACACTGCAATTGACTTCAAACCAAGCACAACCAGGTCTGGAATAAATAATGGGCTGATTGCAGCAGTATGAGCTTCCTCATGCATCCCTTCCAGCCCAGGCATGATACTCAAAGGGCTCTTCTACATCAGAAAATAACAGCACTTAAGTTGCAGAAATATGTCGGGGTTTTTTTTACAAATCCTGCCGGAAGAAGAAGTAACCCTTTGTAGAGGTCACAGTGTCCTCATGGGATGGGAGCAGCAGCTCCTCTAAATGGCTCCAAATCTGTTTTAGTCAAAATTACTCTGGTTAGAAAACCTCTCCTGTTAGAGCTAATGTGGCCCTTTTTACCTGGCACAAGTGAGATATGTTTACTCCCAAGAGGAGCTCTACCAGTGTACTGAGAGCACAATGATCCCCACCCTTCTTTCCATGTGAGCTACTCTGCGGGCACATCTTAATTTTTCCATCTGCCTGCATAGTAAACATCAGACTATACCCTGCATCTAAACCCATGTTGACGTTCAGCTTTGCCTACTAATCATAAATATCTTTCTCAGTGAGACAAGATCAGCTGGGAATAAATTAATAATTTATGCTTAACCACAATAAGCCATTCTTCAACTGAAACATACATGTTCACCTGCTTTGGACTATTAAGTTTCGCTTTCTACAGTTGGTGCAGCCTTGGCCTCTGTGCTGCCAGTTAAAATTTTGAATGGAGCTGAGAGATGAAGGGATCTCTTTTCTTTAGTATTTCAGCGACTGGCCATGATGATATCTGGAAGTTGTATGGAAGAGAAAACAGCCCTTCCACTGAAAGGAGCTGGTGGGCAAACAGGACGTATGTATGCATGCAGCCATCAAAACCAGTTCAGTTCTAAATGAAATCACCTGATACAAAACACACATATGAGGGAAGCAACCATTGGAAAGGTTCTGGGACCCTGTTCGCAAAAACCCCAACTACACAGGAGAGTTTATTCCCCGCCCAAATTGTATAATGCTATGATTCAGTCAGCAGTGGTGTTGTGATGAGTGTCTTGGCAAAAGAAATTTAATTGGAAAACGCTAGGCCTTTTTATTTTTCATTTTTATTATTTTGTATCTCTAAATGCTTCCATGTGAGCAACATCACTCATCTTTAAAGAATGCATGTAGGAAAAAAATGTTTATTGGAGCATTTAGCTAGTACGGATTGTATCAGAAAAGGTCAATGTGAAAAATCTCCTTCCTCTAAAACTTTTTTAGGATTCTACTGAAGGATATATATCTTACATAAAACAAAATGGGTGTTTCTGTCCCACCTTGCCTTGAAAACATGTCTTCTGAAATGTCTCATGAACTCCTGGTGAAAGCAGTCAGTATTGCGGGTTTAAATCCGATGTTACACTGAGTGCTTATAACTGCGACTTCGGCCGTAGCCTCCTCGGTTTGGTTTTGGGGGGTCTGCGCCACCCATCCCTCAGGGGAGGACATACCCATAGAGACAGCCCAGGCTGCCCATGTGATGGGTGGAGTTACTTTATTTTCCTGCTTGTTCTGCTTTTTATGAAACGAATCTTTCGCTGGAATTCACCTTTTTGACAAACCTGTTTTGTGGAACTCGCCCCTTGTTTCCAGGCCGCCCTGCCGAGGGCCTCCCCAGCTGCCAAGGCGGGTGGCCAAAGCAAGCCACCTCCCTCCCGGACACAGCGCCGGGGCTGGGGCAGAGCAGCACTTCTCCGCCGCACGGAACAGCTGTTATAGGGGGCGGGCGGCCGCCCGGGGCCAGCCATATCCGTCACCTTTTCCGTTCTCTGTCACCCTTTCCACTACCGGGCCTCCCTCGCAGCAAGGCAGACGCAGAGGCACGCCGAAGAAGCTGCTGCCTCAGCGCCTCCTCCTCCTGCCGCTCTGGCGGCCTCCCGCCACGCCTTTCAGCGCTGCCGTGGCGTGAGGACGGCGGCAACTACAGCGGCTCCTCGTGATCCGCGGTAGGAGCGACCCCCGGGACGGGACAGGACAGGACAGGACGGGACGGGGAGAGGGGCGAGTGGGACCCTATACCTGGGGCTGGGCCGATGTCCCCGGGGTGTTGGGTAATTTGTGTTCGCGTGGACGGAGCGGCGGGACCAGTGGCGCCCTGGGGGTGACGGATACCGGCCCGGGGCGACAGCGGCCCTGGGGCTGGTATAGGGGCAGGTCGGGACCCGCTGCGGCTTCTCAGTTCGTAAAAAGCTGTTCTTGTTTCTTAGACAAGTGAGGTCGTTTCAGAAGAGGGTATGTGTTTTGCTCCTGTAGTTGCAGTTCGATACTTTGCCTGTATCCTTAGTTTATCTTGAACTTTAATTTTGATGTGTAATGGCAATGAGGAAGAAGTCTAAGATGGTAGTCTTGTCATAGCCATTACACAGTATTTGGGTTTTCTTACCAAATATCCCTTTCTACAAACTGTGTAAAATGTACTTTTTACTTACGCTGTGTCTATTTAAAGTGTCTTAAAACCAAAACTCTGAAACTGTTGTTATACCTTAGCCATATATATGATAGGAAACAACATAAACATCTCAGTATTCAGAAAAGCAGATTTTCTCCCTGTCCACATCCTGTTTCTGGAAAGGCTTGGCAGTGGGGAGAATTTTCTTTGGCTATTTTTTCCTTGTTTATCAGATTAACGGTAGTTCCTGGTAGCCTTTTCCTGGTAAGAAGGAACAGCTGAGGGAGTGGCAGAGGCATGCAAAGCAGCTCAACTGAAAATGGGGACAGGTGCATTGAGGCAGAAAGACCCGAGATGAAGGAGTGGAGAGAAAACAGACTGATGAATAAAAAGTGCTGGTGCAGTGTGTTTTGATGAAGGAGCTGAGAAGTAGGTTTTGATGTGTCTAAAAGCCTTGCTGCTGGAGGAGCTGGGGGGTTCAGTTCTTTTCTGGAGCACACATGGTAACATCAGAAATGGTACAAAACCAGTGTGAGTGGATGGCTGATGGGAAGCTTGAGTACATGAACACTTTCCCCACAGCTTGGCTGTTTCTATAATTTCCTGGGTTTTGAGCTGTTGTAAGAGTTGCCCGGAGCGCTCTCCTCCCACTGATGCAGCAGATAACATGCACTGGGCATTGCTTCCAGACCTCTGGCCTGGTCCCCGCTGTATTTCTGCTAAATTTTTTCTTCCTGAAAGTGCCTCTGTAGCTAGTCTTCTGAATTCTTCCCGTCCACCCCAGAAGTACCATATGTAGTATAGTGTAGCATAGCTAATAAAGATTCAGTAAGATTTTAAAGGGCCTAACAATTTATGTCTATATCAGCAATAATATTTATGTACCTTTCTTTTGTTTGAGCTCAGTATGAGGTTAGGAGCCAAAACATACCTGTGAATCTGGACGTCAATGGATTAATCATGGCACTCATTCATATCCTATGTCACTTCTTTATCTTGTTCTCTATAGTCACAAGAAGTTTTGAATCATCAGACTGAAAATTCTGTGAAATGTCAAAAGTCACTGAGAGATATAATGAAGTGCAATGGAATGGAGATACTTCATGGAGTTATATTTATGTAGGCAATACAGTACACTAAGGAAAAAAACGTTGTAGGGACTGTAGTGTTATCTAACAACTTAAAGGCCATCATCTGATCTACTACAAAAAGTCCAGCCAAAAAGTCTGTCTGGTTTGAAGGTTACAGGAGATGCTGTATCCTAGACCTCTAGCAAGTTTCAGAAGATGGACCATCTAGAGGGTCTGATAAATAACATTGCATTAATCAGAGCTGAGATAGAGCTGATCTTAGTTCTTTGATAATGATCTAAGGGTAAAGGAAGGAAGCTATAGTTAAAACAGTGTTGTAATCAAAAAGAGCAGGTGGTTTAATGGTGGCTACAGAATTTGTAGCCACCATGGTGGTACTGTAATGGTATTTGAACAAACCAAAAGTTTAATTTATTTTTAGCCAAGGCTCTGTGCAATCATCCATAGACTTTTCTGTCAGCTTCAAGCGGTAGTTAGAGGCTTCCCTTGAATTAAGTGTACAACTAAATAACAGCACCAATGTAATTTCTCTTGTTGGCTGTATGTAGTGACTTTTGTTTTGGGTTGTTTTTGAAGAAGGTAGCAAAAGCCTTTAAAAAAAAAATAAAAGATTGCATGTTTGTGCTGTGAGCAGCTTTCAGCCATTTGGAACTTGTCATGCACTGAAGTTAGGCTGTCCCTTTGCTTCTGCTGTTGCCAGTTGATCTGAGAGCAGGTGAATTTGATGTAAATGCTGAACATGCTTCAGGCAGCTTCCCAAAAGTGGTAGACAGGTAAGCCAAAGAGCAGCTGGAAGTATATAGAGTGTATACTTTCATCATTTTTCCATGTTTGTTCCAGATTTTATCAGAGCTTACTACAAAGTCTTGGTAAGAGGTTAGATCCTATGCGGCAAGCCTGGAGTCACTTACAGGTCAGACCAGGGGCTTGCACAACTTCACACAGTCCTACTGCCTGACTGGCCTTCTCAGACATTACTTCTTTTTTTTGTTTGAGAGAGAAGATACTGTTTGGTAATAGGGAAGGTTAAAAACACCTCTTTTTTTTTGATGTATTTTTTTAACTACAAAGCATGGTGTGTTGTGTTTTGTTTTTTTTTTTTTTGGTGGGGAGGTTGACGGCATTGGGAAAGTGTCACCAATAAGTTGATCTGTTCTAGCTTTAGCTCAGCTGTTGTCTTGGGGAAGCACTGGATTTTACAGTTTCCTTCCTTCTTTGGAGCTATTAATTGGCATTCATTTCATCATTAGGAGAGGTGGGCCTCTGATTCAGGCTTTTGAATCCCAGTTTCTGTCAGGGTTTAGAACTGTCAACTGAATGAATTCAATATTAAAGATCCACATGAGTTTTAGATCCTCACAAGGCCTCTGTGCTAAACTTTACTGTAGCAGTTCAGACAATATGCACGTGAAACGATACTCACTGTAATTCATTTATGCATCTCATTCACATTCCCAAAGACCTCTGGCTTGGGTAAAAAAGCATGTTAGATTTCTAACTTTGATCTAGCAATTTACTCTAAATTAAGTGCTTAAGTTGCCTAAAGCAGACAGTGTGAATATCCCTTTTATAGTTAGAGAGAACAGCTCCAAGTTTGGAAAATTGCCCTCATTGTGTAAACGCTGCACCTATCTATAGTCCAAATAACTGGTTACTGGCTACACTTGAAAATGTTTTGAAAAGACTCAGTTTTCCATTAGTTAAGAGAATAAAGGTATCTCACAAATGTTAGGATTTAAGGGGGGAAATCCACTTATTTTTCAGTAATAAGCTTTACCAACTGAAGCTTGCTGATCCCATGCATGAAATGGATTTGTACACCATAGTCTTGGTTTCTCTTAACTTTGCTTGTTTATGGTTGTTGTGAAATATCTGGCTTTCTAGTTTACTACACTAAATTGATCCATCCTTGAATAAGTCAGTTCCTGGAAAGAATTAATCCATCAGCTGTGAATCAGTGTTTCTGTATAGACAGGGATGAATGAAGTGTGTCCACTTGCTCACTGATGAGTAATAATCTTCTAGCATTGCTGGACAGCTGCATGTGTAAGCCCTTCACTGTGTAGAAAGCATGAAAGCTGTCAACTTTAAGAAAAAGTTAATGTGTTTACCTCTTTTTTCAGCTGGGGAGGCCCAAGGCTGTCAGCCTGGTGCAGAGCATAGAGATTTTGTGAGCAGCATAAGGTAAGTCCAAAGAGTTTTTTAACCTAGGGTCCTGTAAGAGTGCCTTTCTTTGTGCAATTGTCACTTGAACAGCTTGGTTGTATTCACCTTTTTCTGCAGCCTGAGCAGGGTAAATGTAGGAAGTACTGGCACAGGGCCTAATGGAAAACTTTCATTGTCCTTTTGCTCCTCCATAGGTCTGGGGAATGCTGGAGCTCTCCACTTTTGCAGTGGGGCTGCTGCCTGGCTCTGCACTTCAGGCGGGGACATAACAGCTAATTAAAAATTGATGGCATGAAATAAACAATTGGGTATTTTTCTAGTAACTGTTTTAGAGTACTGAACGTTACCCTGTTGCTTTAGTTCTGTAAGATTTCCCAGAGTGTACTTTGTGAAATGGGGTAATTGGTATTTGCCTATTCTGACTTGCACTGATGATGTAAAAGTTTGTTCTTGTATGGTAGAACTTAAAATAGATGAGTATAAATACCTGAGCCATTAGTCAGTTGAGAACATGATCCAGACTATTTATAGGATGGCTGGTTTTTGCAACAAATTATTTTGTATGTCAAGTTGTGAGCAGAAAAACATCATTCTATTATTTCTTCAAATATAAACCTATTCCAGTATTATTTCTTGCTTGTTGTGCTGTTAGGAAACTGTTCTTATCTGTGTTTTCATTCATGTTTTGACTGTCTGTATTGTAAATATTCCAAAGAGAACATTGCAAGAGTGTGCTACAACAGGAAACATTGAGTCGAAGCAGACCAGGAATACAAAGTAAGTTAACCTTCTGGAATTAACTCATGTTTTTTGCTGCATGTGGATCTTCAGAGTCCATGCAACTCGCTTTAGTTCCCTGGGGTTTGTTGCTCGGGGTATATATATAGGACCTATTATGTAAACCCAAAAAGGTCTGTGATATTCCTAAAAAAGTTACAGATGCTGAATGAAACTGTATGTCCAGGGAATAAATGTTCAGCTATGCAAGCAGGATCTTAACAATGAAGTGCTGCCACTGAGTGGTAACGCTGTACTACCTTTTTTCCTCTCCCCTGCTGTCTGCTTGGTTTGGGCCACTAATACAAAGGTCAAAACCAAGCCCAGAAATAAGTTTCCTTCTGTTCAACCATTTGCCTTCTCTGTGGTTGGGTGCTGGTGAATGGTGTTAGGTTGCCATCTCCAGCAGACGAAGATCCAGCAACTAGAATATGAGGTTGGCCTACTTTCCCTTTCAAATTTTGACCCTCTGTGAAGCATGTGGGTCTTGAGTTGTTGAGGGAAGTACACTCGAGCTGGCATGAGTGTGTCTCATGAAGGAGATAAGGAGGCAGGTTATTGGAGCTTTTGGTTCCTATTTGCTTCTCTGGCATGGCAGATGCTGGTTATTGTTACTAGGTATTTAAAGAACTTTGTCATGAAGTGGCTTAGTTGCCTCTTACATCAGAATTATCCTTTGTAGGCTTCTGAAGTCTTAGTTGAATGAGTTCTAATTTTGTTTTGTTTTGTTTTTTTTCTTACTAGCCAATGAAGGGTACTAGTTTTAGGTCAGAGTGAGTCATCTGGTAAATTCCATGTGAACTAGATGATCTCAGAGGAGGAAGGGAAACCCAGTCTACAAAATTATTTTTTTCATAGTCAGAGGAAGGCAAGGCAGGGAGTCACATACATAAAAAACTCAATGGAAAACCAAATTGCAGGGGTTTTTGTCAGTCAGGATGGAAAATATTACATCTGGTGCAGGAGAGAACAACTTCTATGCTGCAGTGCGTAAGTCAAAGGTAAATCTTGCTCAGGCTGGTACAGTATCGGTTAGCTAGCATGGTGCTGACTGTGGCTTGTCCTTGTCTTGTAAAAGCACAGTGGTGGATGACTCAGCTCACCTCTGATAAAAATTCACAGCATATTGTAAGGTGACAAATTCTCTTCTCCTGGTTTCACAATCAGGGATCAGTCTTGGAGCTGGTTCTGTAATTTATAGCTTTAGGCAGCCTTTTGTAGTACTTCCTGATAATTAACCTGGAGAGAGGAGTAAAGGCCAAAGGTTGACTTTACTCAGTGTTCCCTGGGAAACAGGCATAATTAAACAGATTATTTTGAACAAATACAGGTCATGGTCTTTTCATCCTTTTTTTACCCTCAAATTATTGGACCTTGACATAGCTGGAGCCTGAACAGCAGCCCCTGAAAAAATTCCAGGGATGGGTGTGAATATAGCTGCTGAGCTTATTTCTATTGCACCTTGAAACAGAATTTTTATGGAAGTCTTAAGATTTTATTCTTTACTTTTGCCATGGTAGTGTAATATGTATTTTTATTATAAGAATCTTCAGTTGTCATTTTTTGCTGTGCTGTGACTAACAGGAGCTTATTTTAAGATTCCCATTGAAAGTATATTACATATTTAATCTCTTATGAGTCTGTTCTCTCTTAGCTGCCAAAGCAATAGGAAAATGCTGCCTGAGCAGCTCATGGCTTGCAATGTAAATTGAGATAGCAATGTCCATTACAGAAGTGAAAACCTCAGATCTTTAGAGTTTTGAGGTGGACCTCCAGGGTGGGAATGAGGAGAGGACTTTAACAGTCTTTGTTCTGTGTTTCCTTCAGAGCACTCCCTCTTTCTGTGTGTGGTTTGGTGGTTTGGATTTTTTTTTTCTTCTCTTGTGTGCAACTTTCTTTCATGGCTGAGAAAACACAGATCTTGCTGTTCCTGTATCCTTTCACACAGTATTTGTATAGCAGGGTGGACTTGTGCATGTTCTGTTCCTGGCCTGTGTTACCACTTTGTTGTCAGCTGGCAAGTGCTGCTCATCACCAACAATTTTAGTAAAATGTAGCAGAAGAAATTTGGGAAGATGGGCTTAGAAGATGAAATGGAGACAAGGTTATGGGAATGGTTGGGAAAGTTAACTTAGAGGAGTAAATATTTGCAAAGTTAGAGAAATGGCCAACAGAGCCTCGATGAAGTAGGGAAGAGGTAGTGATCAATGAAGTTTTTGAATATAAGTCAGTGTGGTTTTGGATTAAACCAGTGTGGGAAAATTTCCCCTTGGAAAAGTCCTGGATAAATACAGCATTTGGAAGAAGCAAGTGGAAAGTTTTCATGTATATATAGTAACATTTTTTCAGATTGCCAGTGAAGTTAGCCATTATTTCTCAACTTCAGCTTTAATTGCCAAAAGGCTCTTTCACTTTTTTCGTTTCCCAATTTGAAAGGAACATTCTACACAGAATTAAAAGCAAACATACCAACCCTGCTAAGAAAAATGCCTATTCCATTGCTCCCCACTCTCTACCACAGGAAAAAACAAACAAACGTAACCAAAACCCCATGTCTTTCTGCCTTTAATTTGTACATAGAGCTTATTGAAAAGGCGTCCTATAATTTTTGGGGCAGTAGCCTGTTATTATTGTATTTACACAAGCTAAAAAGAAACAATTATGGTTGCATATGATAAAAAAAGTAATTAAGTGCTGTAATAATTTGTTGACATTATCCATGTTAAGAATGTGGGGTGTGAGTTTTCTTGTTTGTTTTTGAATATCTTGGGTAATAATATTTTTTATTCTTTATTTTAGTACCATGGCTGGGTTTATTGCATAAATCCAATTACCAATGTGGCGAGGCTCTGAAGCGTCCAGCTGCCCTCTCTGGCTTTTGGTTGGCTTTTTGTTTTGGTGATGATGGGGTTGTTTAGTGTTCGGTTTTGTTTTTATTTTTTTTCCTGGCCTTTCTCACTTCCATGCACATGTACATTCCCAGAGGCAATGGTGGAGTGGAGCTGGCAGCATGGGCATTGCAGGCATCAGTCTGAGCCACTTCTCTGCCACCTGCCTATGCCATCCCAACATGTGGCTTGGGCCTGGTGGCTCCCTTCTGCAGTCAAACACGTAGACTGCTAAGGGCATGAAGCACCAGGAGGGTGGAAGCTGCCTTCTCTTTTTCCATCAGAGAGGGATAATATGTGTTTCGCTTTCAGCTCTAACCAGAAATGTTGGGTTTGATTTTTGGCCTCAAAAACTTGGAGTCTTAGCAGTCCTTGGGTGGGTAACAGCAGACATTGCCTCCAGCAGTTGTGATTCCCTTGGGATAGCAGTATCTTGCAAGTGCTGTTTGTGTTGATTTTACAACCTGAGTTTGTATCTATTTTAATAAAATGTTTGGCTTTACCATGTTCATGTTTGAGTTGCAGCGAATTGCAGTGTCTTTTTGAAGATGTTCAGGCTGCGACATTGTCTCTCTTAGAGCACTGAAGAAGGTCAGAGGTAGCTGCTACTATACCTTTATGCTATTGATGTTAGTGAATATTCAAAAGTAAAAATTCATCATTTTGCTCAACAATGGATGGCAGGGTGAACCAGCAGAGACTGTTCCCGGAGATTTAGCTTTAGCATTATAAAGTGGACACAGATGGGAACCAAATCTTACAGTAGGTTATGTATTGGGGAATAATGCGTACACCTGGAAAAATAAGTTTGCTCTCCCTGGTGACTGCTGTGTATGCTGTTTGCCCTCCCATATATATATTGCACAAGTAATTGTATGATGGGTTTGGTGCCGTAGGTTTTAGTACTATGTTTGCATTTGAAAATTTTGAAAAATTCCATAGAGCTTAGTCATGTAGAGAAGTGCTTGTATAATCAAAAGCTTGTCTCTTCATCTGTAGCAGCTGATCTGGTGTTACTTCTTACAGGACACTCTTCTCTCTCAAGTGGAAGAGTGACAGTTTTGTAGGTAGTGTTGTTATTTTGAACTTTCAAGAATCCACTCTGGAACATTTAGGTTTTTCTTAATGTGGCCTTGTGTGGAGGTGGTAGAATAAATGCTAGCAACAGCCTTGATATTTAAGTTATTCTAAAACTCCTAGATAGATTGTGGCAAAAGATCTCATTGAAAACCAAGGCTGAAGAGATGGGGGAAAAACATTTACTGTGGTATGGAGAACATCTTTTAACCATCTGTTATAATATAAACATTTCTGTGAGCTCGATATAACCTGGTTATGAACAGTGTCATGTGAGCTAAGCTGTAGTCTGCTCTTTCACTTGAATATGCAGAGTTGGGCCAAGATGGTTTTGAGTGGCTTTGAATTCCCAGGACCTTTCTTGGGGTTTAAATGTGGCTCTTTGTGATTGGCTGTTTACTGATTTAATGCCTGATTCTGTAAAATGTCAGCAAGTTCCCCAGCTGTGTGTCCTGCTTGGTGGCCTCACACGCGGAGCTGGGTGAATTGTTAGCTCTGTTACACCCATCAGAAAAAGGGGTAATGGTTATACCTGTGCCTGACCCCACCTTACACTTCGGTTTGTAGGATGAATGAGTATGAACAAATGGCATAAATGGAAGGGCAATGCGTAAATTTGCATGCACAGAAATAATTATTTTCCTGTTAAAGGCATCCTTTATTTACTGATAAAGAAGTTTTTATGCTGAGAAACTGCTCATTTATGTTAGACACTTTAAATACTGGAGTAGAGGTAAGGTAGGGTTTTTACTTATAGTCTGCTTTGTTCATTGCAGTTTTCATTCGTTCATTTCTCTGTCTTTAAATCTAAATGAGTACATGCAGCGTGAACTCCAGAGAATTTTTAAATAAATGGAAGATTTCCTTTAAGAAAATTGGAGATTTTCCTTTAAGAAAAAGAAAAAAAATTTTCCAATTCCTCTGTTGCTATGCAAAAGAGCCATGAAAACCAGAAAGGGAAGTTAGCGTGATATTGCAAAATGATAACAATCCCACCAAAACAGCATCCCCCACAACCCAAACCAAACCCAAAACAAAACTTCACAGCTGAAATCCAAAACACAACAAAACGAGCCAAGTGCAAAAGGTAGTGCTTTAGGGAAAGAAAGGAAAGGGATACTCTTTGCACAGCAGTTTAAAAATAGACCGAGAATTGTCACTTAAGATAGCTTTGAGAAAATTAAGACCGATTGTTCTTCATCTGGAACAATCTCCCTTTAGTTACTTTTACCATTCTTCCTGATAATTATTAGGTTTAAAAATGAGGCTTAATGCATTCTGGAAATTAAGTTTTGTTTTGTCCTTCTTGTAGCTTTCCTTTTTGACCTTCACTTCTGTTTTGGAACTAATGACTTTATCCACTTCTGTGCTGACAAAGGCACTATCCACCAATTTGTTTTGATCCTTTCAGTAAATCTTTCAATAAACCTTTTGTACTTTATGGTAGTGCTGTAGGCATGAGGTGTAGCCCTTCTTCTTACTCTGACCTTGCACTTTTCCAGACATTTGCATTTAAGTGCCTTCTAACAGTTCTCATAAAATTACTCAATTGAAGATGTAGTTTGTTTGTCATATGATTTTTTACTTTTGATTAAGAAGACTGTTCTGTGTGTATATATACATATATATGTATAAACTTCTGGAGACTTTAATGGCATGACAAAGTAAGCATTTTCAAGTAATACATTCTTAACAACATAATAGACTGAGTAATAAGTAGTAGGTGAAACAGGTAAAAAAAATAGTCTGAGGAGTTGACTCTACAGCTACTGAGATATCTGAATGTGTTTGTTGGTCCAGCAGAAGGTAATAGGAGGAGATTTCCCAGGGAAAAGCCTGTGCCACTTGTGCAAAGTATGTATAAATTTTGGGAACTGGCTACTGCAAACATGTTGCTTGTTAATTTTCTGTGGTGTAATTAGGGAGACATTACAGAAGGTAACTGTATCACACATAACTTTTCAGATCTTTGCGATGAGTTACCCTGGCTATCCCCCAGCAGGTGGATATCCATCAGCAGCCCCAGGTAAGTCATTTAGATGAAGTAAATGTTAAACAGCTGTGGTGGTCCTATCTGGAGTGGAAAGATGGCATGGATGAAGAAGGAGACTGTGGAGGCTTTTCATATGTTACCAAAACTTTCTGTGCTCTCTTGTTAAATCCTATTTTATCTTGGGTGAGGATTCCGGTTTATATAATATGGGTGCTTTACCATGTGCTCATATGAAGTCCATTTTCATTCATCTCAAATGAAGCACACAGCACTAGGGCATGGTCATAATTTGGCCAAAATCAGTAAATGTCAGTCTTGTCACTACTGATTCTTAAAGACAGCTGATGAGAAAAATGAGTTTGGAAAGAAGTCAGTCACACAATTTAAGAACATATTCAACAAAAAATTAGGGCTTTAATTATGGCATTATTCCTAATTCACTGTTCTTAGGCAGATGGTTGTATATGGAAGGGAGAGGGCTGGTAAAAAGTATATCAATTATAATAATATAAAGCTGATGAATTATGCTTGGTATCAGGGTGAACTTCACAGTTGTCAGTGATGAACTTCACAGTTGGTATTGTTGGCAGAAAGGACTGGAGTCATGTGGGTGTGGTGAAACGTGGAGTTAGGCAAGCGAACTCAGGAAGGGGAAGCAGTGTACCTTGAGAAGCCAGACTAGCCTGGGAGGATAAATCCAGTTTCTCTGCAGGATTTATCCTCCCACAACATCCCTTTGAATGTTCTGGCTTAGTTAGACTGCTCTGCAGAGAAGACTATTTCTGTGTGCAGCTGAGTTTTGTAATGTAGGTATCTGTGAATGTATTGTGCCATGCTCTGTAGGTGTCTCATATTAGTAGCCTAAAAAGAATTGATATAATCTTCCTACTGGAATACCCAGACAAATTTGTAGATTAAGAGAAACTACTCTCTAATCAAAACATAGTGTTTACAGTGTTAACTCTTGAGTGTTAACCTTGAAATATGCTTAGAGTTGTTTTTTGAGAGCTTTATAGATTCAACAGTAACTAATGTGGTTAGAAATACCGAGTGAGGCTTCTCTTTATATCATTATTGCACTGCTACCTTTCACCTCTTCAGTTGAGTTTCCTTCTCCCAGACTGCTAGTGTTGAACAGACTTTATATTAGAAATATAAGTAGTGAAGACTGAGTTGAAAAAGGTTTAGTTTCTTGTTTCAGTATAGCTGTGTTTGATTTCAGGTAGCAGTCCTTGGGGTGGTGCTGCCTGTCCACCTTCAAATCCACCTCCAATTGGTCTAGAAAATGTGGCTGGCTATGACACTCAGTTCAATCCCAACTATATGGCTGGAATGGTGAGTTTGCTTTCATTTAGTGTACTTTACTGTGACTTTCTGAAGTGCAAGATGTGTTTCTGGCATTGTCACCAAGAGGTTTATCACTTGAGTTCTGGCTTTTATATCTAGTCTGTTTAGGTGTTGAGCATTCAGTATCACCTATTGAAGAAAATGATTACCGCAAGCTATTCCTTTACTTTAGGAAATGAGACCACTAGTTAAATGTAGATTTAAGAGCCTAATTTCAAAAGTCATGGGTATAAAAGTAATATAACTTGGCTTTTGCTGTGTAGAGGAATAAGAGAACAGACTATTGACACTGAGTGTCCATTATCAATATATTCACGTTGGCAAACACAGTCCAGATTTTGCCTATTACCTGGATTTTGGCCAGTCTTTGTAAGGAACTAGGCTGTACAATTCGAGGTATCAGTGACTCGTCCCTGAAAAGAATATGGGATCAGCTGTCTGCTACAAGCGCTGATGTTTAACAGATAGCAGTAAAAACCTTCCACATTGATTAAAGAAAATGCAGACGTTTCCAGTATGACTTTTTTTCATAGACTAGAAGCAAGTGACACTTCTGACAACTTAGTCTTCAGAAAGCTATTATGCTGCATAACAAATACACGGTTTGTAGGAAGACTTTTGCATTACAGATGCCTTTCTGATGCAGATTACATTAAGTGATTTGGCAGCCAGCAGTAGAACTCAACCACAAATTACCTACCATATGCACTGCAATATCTGCAGCGACTAGCTTCTGTGGTCACTGCAATCATCAAATGTCTGTCCTTCTGGTTCCCCTATAGAAGAGTGTCTGAGTATGTCGTGGAAGATGATATTGCATGTGGAGTGGAGTATCTTTGTGGCAGTTTCTGCGGATGTCTTTCCAAATGTAGTCCAGGAACTTGCTCGTTGTAAACTAACTACTAATACATCTCGTGCAGCCAGGGATTGCTCATAGTAAATCCCTGCACTCAGATGATGCTGTGGTCGTATAAGGCAGCCATGGGTAGAGGAGGGGTAAGCACAGTTTTGTGTTGCTGGGATTAATTGATGTAAGTTCTTACAATAAGAGGTGGTGGCTATTGGTGCTGTTCTGTGTAAGTGGTATGTCATGCTGGTTACAGTGGCAGGTATGTAACTGCTCGTTCTGCTTCTTCATGTATGGCAGGCGATGATTACAGTAAAGCGGGTTAACTGAACATGGTTTTTTTACACATTTTGTGTGCTAGTAAGGCATAAGTACAAAGTTTTTTGTGGATTCAGAGCTACCTATCTGTGTTGGAGGAGGTAGGTTGCATTGCATTAAGCCCATTAGTGAATCTCTACTGTTTGTATACCTCCCTACCTAATGCTTTATTGGCTGTCATTGCAGGCATTCAATCTGGCAGGGACCTCTGGTGGAACATATGTACCACAAGGCGTATATCCTTCAACACCTGGGGGTTATCCTCCAGTCCCTTCAGGTGGCTTTGTGCAACCTCCATCAGGACAACAGCCCTCTTATGGAGGGTATCCTCCACCTGGAGGAAATCCACCGTCAGGAATGCCATCTTATCCAGGATACCCAGGTGGCCCTGCGCCCAGCCAGCCCACACCACCACCTATGAACTATCCAGGACAACCACCAGCAACTTACCCAGGGCAGCAGCCCATGCCAAATTATCCACCAGGCCCAGCTGTGAATCCACCTTACGGAGGAAGTACAGTGCCTACAGTCCCTCCCATAACAGTAAGAGCATCAGTGCTGCTGTTTTGAGATGTGATCATATGTGTGTTTCTCCACGTTTTCTTTGTGTATATGAATATAAACTGGCTCTAAAATAATAATAATAAAAAAACCAACCAAACAAAAAACCCTCAAACAAACAAACAAAAAAAACCCACCCAAAACCAAAACCCATGAAAAGAAGTTTGACTAAAGAGATAGATACTTTCCAAATGCAAGTAATATAGGCTCAGGACGTGAAATAAATGCTGGTTTACCGTATTGTCCAAGAAGGAAGGTTTGATGTGAATTCAAATGTAATGAAATTTGCCTTCCCTAACTTAACAAAGTATTGCCAGTTGTGTATACAGTTTCATCAAAACTTAAATTAATTGGACAGTGTATTTGTATTAGTGAATGTTCATGACCTTGCGTTTTCTCATAATTTGGAAATAGAAACTCCAAATTGTGTAAGGTAGGGGTTTTTTGAGTTCTCTCTGTTACTTCTCTAACATGAAGAAAATTGATTGTTGTGGTCATCTTTCCTATGTAGTAAACCAGTCTTTAACTGATTTGCATTAATATGCAGCTCAACTTGGTCTTATTTTAGCATGGAAACCGAGGCACAATCACTGAGGCACCGGGATTTGACCCTCTGAAGGATGCAGAAATCTTAAGGAAGGCCATGAAGGGATTAGGTGAGCAGTCTAGTCTTTTTTTCATATAAAAGAAGGGTTGAAGCTTTGATTCAGCACTGAGCTTTCTCCATGTTACATATGTACTGAGTGGGTTAGTTTACATGTGGTTGTCCTTGGTAATCAGAAGAATTATTGGTAGTTCATTTAGGCATGAACAACATCATGAGTTTGGTATTTGGCCTGGGGATTGGTTTGTTTTTGTATTTGTACTGTTTGTTGTTGGTAGTAGAGCTTGGTGTTCTGTGGTAATACAAAAGAATAGATACTGTAGATGGAATTAGAAGCATACATGGCCTTCAGCTGGGTTTAGACAAGTTAGAATTGAATGAAAACAGAAAGTTGAGTCCTGACATGACATGCATGCTCATTCTGTGGTGTCTGTGTGTGTGTATAGGAACTGATGAGCAGGCGATTATAGATTGTCTTGGTAGTCGTTCAAACAAGCAACGGCAGCAGATCATCCTGTCCTTCAAAACAGCTTATGGAAAGGTAAATACTTCATGAGAGCAGAAGGAAGAAGAAGTAAGAGCCTTCATTCCTTCACTGGAAGTTAGAAAATTTGACGTTTGGAAAAAAAGATTGAAAGTTGCTTAAGGGAAAGAAGGTTCACAAATCATAGCCTGTTTAGGGTTCTGCTTTTACCTGCTCTTGACTTTTTCATGCAGTGTTTCAAGTGAAATACATAAAACAATTTCTTTGTTAAATGGTTCCTTTGACTCTTTAGTCTGTTCAGTCAATTTAATTGGACCTTAGTTACCTAGATGTACATGTTACCTTATGCTGGGTTTAGTGTTGTTAAGTGGAATAGCTTTATTTGGAGATACATTATTGATGCTTATGCATGAAGAATTCTAATTAAAATGCACAGTTTTGGTCCTTACTATGTCAGCTTTGGTCTTTATGCAAATTTTTCCCTTTTTACTTCTCATTAGGATTTGATCAAGGATCTCAAGTCTGAGCTATCAGGTAACTTTGAGAAGACAATCTTAGCAATGATGAAGACACCTGTCATGTTTGATGCTTATGAAATCAAGGAAGCTATAAAGGTTTGTGTTGGAGATATAAGTTTAGAAGATAGAGGAAATAGTTAAGCTGATAAAATTTTTGATAGTAATTTAAAAGCTTGTATTTACATCCCCTCCTCTCTATCCAGATATCGAACCCACTGTTTGTCTGACCTGTACTCCATTTTTTGGAGTTACCTGATGGTAAAATTGAGAAATATTATTCCCATAGGTTAAAGATAAAGACTATTTGATAGGTTTGTGTTGTACCAAAAATATATTAGTAAATAAGTGCACACAAAAAAAGAGGCAGAAATATTGAGTTCTAACAGTCTCTGCAGTTCATTTATTACATAGTCTTGAGTAAGCCACTGAGGCGGCTATCTTCTGAGCCAGCCACTGCATCTTTATTTCTGGGGTTTTGTTTTGAACTGTGATGAAACTGGTTACGACAATGCTTAACTTACAGCTGACAGCGACTTTACACTCAGCGCTCAAGAATAGTTTGGGAAACTAGGCTTGTAAAGATTTCAGGAAGTGTGTATATTTTTTGTACTTCTTTTTATCTTTTCCCTCAGCTCAAAAGCATATTTTCCTAGCCCATGCTGAACCTCTTCTAAAATACTATAGAAGTGTTGTATACTTCCTCTTTAAAACAGTGAAACTATTTTATATACATTTAGAGGTTTATAAACATTTAGGATTTTAAAATAAAGATAATGAAACATTTGTATTTCAAGACAATGTTTAAATGAAGGTGAAATAAATATTTAAATTTCTGAGTCAATACATATTCTACATGTTCTTTGGCCACAATTTTCAAGTAGCTAAGAGGATGAAATAATGTTAGCTTCATTGTAATTGCAACTGCTATTTATTAGTGAATGAAATTTACCTATTAGAGTTAAAATCACTGATAATGGTAGAAAAAAATGATTCTTAAAATGCCTGAAATCTGGGGTGAAGGATGACATTTTAGAATGAAGTTTTGTTTTCATAATTATTTTAATTATCTATTCAATTTATGTCTTTAATACATCTCTGTCTTGGAAATATGTTATAAGTACCATTTAAACTGCTTGCTTTGACTTCCCCATAAAAAGATTATGTTTTGAGTCGTATTTTGTTGTTTAATTTTATTCCATTTCTTTTATACTGGATTGTAGAATTAAGACGAGAATCTGAAGTGTGTTTTTTCCTTATGCTTTCTTTTAGGGCATTGGCACAGATGAAAATTGTCTCATTGAAATCTTAGCTTCTCGCAGTAATGAGCATATTCAGGAACTCAACAGGGTCTACAAAACAGGTTAAATTTGTTACAGTTCCATTACAGATTTCTTTGTTTTCTTCTGGCTAAAAATATAAAGTTAGAAAATGAGCAGGGTTATATGATGATTCGTGACTGTTTGTCTCTTCCAGAGTTTAAGAAAACTCTGGAGGAAGCAATAAAAAGTGATACGTCTGGACACTTTCAGAGGCTTTTGATTTCACTTTCTCAGGTATTTGCATGCTGGCATTTTGGAGTTTGGGTTTTGTGTATGTGTGTTTGCAGAGGGCTGGTTTTTTAATAAAAGAAAAAAAAAATTAAAAAAGCCCCCACCAATGACACTTTTGTATCTTCAAATTCTTTCAGGGAAACAGAGATGAAAGTACAAGTGTTGACATGGCCCTTGTCCAAAAAGATGTTCAGGTCAGTAGAAGTTCCTCGTCATTTTTAAGTATAGTCAACTCAGTACACTGAAATTTGACTGTGTGGTTTCTGCTTATTCTTAGGTTTGGTCACCTTGTGAGTTCTATTGTAGTGCTTATGTTTCAGTGGGTGGATGTGATACGAAAGGCCTGACATAGCAGTAGAGCCATGTAGCTCCATTACAGAGATAAGAAGTTCTTGGAAATAGAGTCCATAGGGGTTTTTTTAATCTCTCATTCTGTCAGCTATCTGACTTTCCCATGTATTGAGTGGCTCCATTGTGCTGATTTTTAAGGGAATGGATCAAAGAGTTTTGAGGATTAAAAGAGTTTTGATTAAACTTTAATGTATTCAACACCTGCATTAGCCTTTGCCTGCTATTTAAGGAACTCTGGATTTCTGCAGCCAATAAAGCAATTGCACTCAGTAACCGAGTTAATTTTTTTGCATGTTCCATTTCACCAAATAGCAAAGAGGAAAACCCTGGATTGTTTCAGCACAGTAGTGCAACATAAATAGTAATGTGATTAGCTTTCTACATATTACGCCTTAGCAAGAGATGAGAATGTCCCAGAACACACCTAGAGGAGTAGGGAAAAAGGTAGACATAAGCCCTATTAGAAAGAACAATTTTCAAGATACCTTTTAAACAATTTTCCCTTCTTCAGTAATCTGGAGCTCTTGTGTTTGAACCCTCACATATCAGTAAGCTAGAAAGACTGCAAACATAGCATATATTAGGAAGGTTAGAACTAGCTGCTACTGATTACTTGCTTCTGTTTTCCAGCAATACATAGACTAAGAACTAAATATAAAAGAAAGAGAAACTGTAAGGAAGCAGGTATGTAACTCAGCTTTGCAAGCGTTACTGCTTTTCTGAGTAATGAAGTGTGAATTCCTCTTCTGTGTTTAGGAGCTATATGCAGCTGGAGAGAACCGTCTAGGAACTGATGAATCTAAATTCAATGCTATTTTGTGTGCAAGAAGCAGGGCCCACCTCAGAGCAGGTAATGGTGTCCTCTACATAAATAGTAACTTGATTCTGTTATATGTGACGATACAAATGTACAACAGTGCTCTGTGCTTGAATTTTCCCCCGTCTGTAAAATGAATGTAATGATACCTCAATGAAAAGCAGGGTAAGTTCTGCTGAGGGAAAAAATACACAAGTGCTGGACGTTATAATAGTCTTTCTTAAATATCAGAGCAGGTAGAGGTCATGCTTGTTCAAATGTTTCTGTGATAAAAGAATTGAAAAACTAAGATTGTTTCAATTTTGCATGCTTGTGTGTGCACAAGACGCTTGAAATCATTCCCTTTTGCTCTTACTTGCCAGTGACTAGGTGTTACATCAGTCTACATAGTAATGCTGGACACGTTTTAGTAACTGTGTAGAAATGTGCTACATACTGAGGCGCAGTTATGTAGAGCGGAAAGGGGTGGGGTGTGTGTGAGAACCTGGATGTTTTCTTCTTAATTTTATTGACACCCAGAGCTTTCCTAGAACAGTTTTCACTATTTGCCGTACAGTGATTTATTGGTCTAGCCCTTTAAAATGGAGGACAGAACCAGACAAGCCAGAAGGAGCACAACAACATGTAAATGGAACAGTATGAGTGATAAAATAGTATTAGTCTTTGAGATGTTAAAACTTGAGTGAGTATATTGTAGTATCTAGTTGAGAAGTGTGATTGAAATGAAGCCATCCAGCATGCACCAGTGCCACTTCTTTTTGAGAGGCTGACTCCTGAAATCTTTCTCTTCAATTAACAGTCTTCAGTGAGTACCAGAGGATGTGTAACCGGGACATCGAGAAAAGCATATGCCGTGAAATGTCTGGAGACCTAGAAAAGGGCATGCTGGCAGTAGGTATGTGTTGTCTTAGCAAGTTCATTCCTGGTATTCCACTACAACTGACTTAGATGGTGGCATCTGTGACTCCAGCTGAGGATGTTCTTCTTAGTAATAATTCCAGTTTTCTGCATTTTATTTTGAGCTTTCTGTGAAGTTGCCTGGGGTTAGTAAAGCAGGGCACTTAAGTCACCTCATAATGACAGATGAAACTTTTGCTTTAAGTAGCTGCAGAATTTAAATTTCATACGTTAAAGTAGGAAAAGGATTATTAACTGTACTTGGCATTGTTTTCAGAAGTGATGAGAGCTTGTACCAACTGCTGAGTAAGTGAGAATGGAATATTTGGGACAGCTCTGGAAATTGAGCAGAATGCAGACATCAACCCTCTAGTTACCTCTACCTCTTTTTACTAGAAAGAAAACTTAAATTTGGTTGTAAAGGGATAATTTTTTCCACATTTCCATTTTGTGCTTAGAGCTTTGTTAAATCTCTAAAAGTGCCTGCAGTACTTTTGAAGAGTAAAGACTCTTAACCTCAAGTTTACTATTGTCCTTGGGGAGGTAGTCATCAGTGTCCATGAGGTTGGGACAAGGCCTCAAATTGTTGTGCAGTACTTCTATTTGGAGTGTTTTATTCTACGTAAAACTGTGGACGTCTTTCTCTCTTCTTTTGTCTCTTGTTTCTTGGACAAGACTGCTTCTTTACATCTCCATTTATTTTTCTGTTTATTATGGTGAATTTACTGTGGTATCTATTGCTGCTGTTTTAAAAATGGCGTTCTTTGTTTTTGAATATTGTAGTGACTAGAAAAGTGATGTAACAAAAACAACAACCAAAAAAAAAAAAAAAAAAAAAAAAAGAAACAAAACCCCCCCAAAAAAATCCCAAAACATACTTATGTGATTTGGGAAACAAGATGGGAGAGGGCATTTGGCTTAACCACAACAGATATTTTTCATGGAGTTTTGTAACAAAATCTTGCAAAATGGGAATGAATTATAAAAGCCACATTTTTTTCAGTCCTGTCTTGTGCATAGGTGAACTATGTAACTGTTTTTCTTACTCTGCTTGTCCAGGCTGTCACTATAGTAGCCTTTTAATTAACTAAACTGGGTCCAGCTCTGTTGGTGTGATATGTTAGCTGATCTTTTCCAGCCTTCAGAACTTGTCACTTGTCACAGAACTTTGTCAAAAAGTATTGTTAAAAAACAAAACTTAGGAAGAATAAATATTTCCCAATGTTTGCAGAAAAAGGTCACTCCAGCAGAGAGAACGTATTGTCACTTTGACTTCATGGAGCTATGCAGTCATTTTTCAGGTCCTGTGTAGATACAGATTCAGAATTGGGAATGTAGCATACAAATAAGTCAAAAACCTTTTGAGTTATTCCCTGAACAACTCTTTTATTGAATAAATTTGGTTTGGTGGTTTTATTTGTGTGTATATGTATATGCACACATATATATATCTGTATCAGTTGATGGTAGGATTATTTGTTTTATGAACCTTATTTTCAGAAAAGAAAAAAAGGTTTTCTAATTGCAAATATTTAATTTTGCTTTTTTTAAAGCTTTCTGGATTGTGCAACTGGTAACTTACAATAACATCTTCAAACATCTTCAAGTGTGTTGCTTTAGCTAAATGCAGTGATAGAGAAACATGCATTTCATTTGTGATTCGTTTTTGAATTGTATTATACATATCATTGAGAATTGTGTGTGGTGAACTGCTGCCTCTCATCTACATTTTCCTACTCAGAGAAGTACTTTTTCCTATATAAAATGTATGTTGCTGTGAAATATATATTTAGGTTTACCTGTTTTGTTTTGTACTGATTTTATGTAATAGCTTGTGATACCTTTTTGTGCTATAAAATATAGGAAAGGTGTGGTTTGTTTTCTGTGTAGTTTGCCACAGATTGCATGATTGTGTGCTTGTAACCAACATAGTATCAATATATAGATTTTAATTCTGATGAGTGATGGAGGATTCTTTCATTATCCTCATTAACATGACAGTAATTTGATTTAGATTTTGCTCTTTCAGATTTCTAATGAACTGTTCTAAGTAAGTGTAAAATCCAGTCATTACTAAATAAACAGGTTAAGAATTTTTCAGGAGTCCTGGTGAACTTGGTGGCTAAAAAAAAAATAATTGTGATTAGCTTTAAAATAAGGTGAGGTTTCTGTTGTAGGTGGCTTCCCAACTTGTACTAGGGCAGGACTTAATTTTGTCATACCTTGCAGGTGCATGGGGTAAAAATTCTTAAATTAGGAACAAGCCTGGGACACTACTATTTGTTCCTTCAAGCCATCTGCCCCTTCCCATCCTCTCTTTTCCCTTAATAAGCAGGAATCTGGTCATTGTGGCTGGTTTACACTAGATGGTTTCTAGCGATGGAAAAGTTTCCTTTGGGCTATGTCGTAGATTCTTTAACTTTATTGCAGCTACTGATTGGCTTAAAAATCACTTTGGTGATGAACTGAAGGATTGGAAGCTGCATTGTATGTAGTGTGTGTTTATTTAAAATAAAAGCATGTAACTGTCTAGGATAATGACTGAGTTCTGATTGAGGGGGAATACCTGATTTCTATAATGCTGTTTGTTTTTGCAGTTAAGTGCCTCAAGAACACACCAGCTTTTTTTGCAGAGAGATTACAGAAGGCTATGAAGGTAGGTCCCTGTGGAAGGATACATAAACTTATAGTGTGTTGAGGTTTTGGGGGATTTTATTTGTTGGTTTGTTCGGATTTTTTAATGCTTGTGCAACTCATTGGAATTAATTGTTCAGCTGAAGCATTTCAAAGCATTATTAATACATCATATTGTTGTTTTGTTTGTTTCAGGGAGCAGGAACAAAAGACAGAACTCTGATTCGAATCATGGTATCACGCAGTGAGGTTGACCTGCTGGACATACGTGCAGAATACAAGCGGATGTATGGCAGATCCCTCTATGCAGACATCACTGTAAGTCTTGGAGATTTTATTTTTCCTCCAGTGACATCCTTTCTGCTAGTAGAACATGCATACTTATGCTGAATAGCTATTAACAGCACTGTGTGTAGCTGGCTATGTTTGGTTTGCTGCATTTGTCAGGGGAATGGAAGCTGAAGTGCCAGAGAACAGACAGCACTTGCTTTTGGGGGGGGGGTTGGGGGGTGTGGGTAGGTGAGCTAGAGATGGCAAAGAAGCCAACAGACAAGGAAGGAAAGAAAAATTGGTTCAGAGGTGTTTCAGGGACCTGGTTTTAAGTTTGGTTTCTGTCCCAATCTCTGTATATGGTCTTGTAGAAACTACTAAGACCTCCTGATAATGGTGGTGCTCTGTCTCATGTGTGTCTTGAAAAAGTGTAAAGCTCCTAATACACTTTTAAAAGATTGCCTTCTCTTTCTCTTGAAAGTGCAAGATTTTGGAAATAGCCTAAACTTCACATTCTTTATCAATTAGTCAATCAATCCTACTACTGCTATTGACAGCTGTAGCAACAGTTAAGAGGATGCCTGGCCAATGGGGAGGGTAATAAAAGCTGCAGGAGAGTAAGTAGTGCATCTTCATTAACCTTGTAATGAAGGTGACAAATCTGTTAAGTCTGTTTATTCCTTCCACTGATGGCACTGGGGCTGCACCAAAAAGTCTTGGTGTGAGTTTTCTGCCAGCAGCTATATGGTCTTTCTGCCCATGTGCCACAGAAGGTCACCCAGCCGAAGCTTTTTCCAAGTGCATAAATCTGGAGTGAAGATGTGCTTCTACTATAGTAGTTGTGCCCTGGAACCACCAATGTGAGAGTGAAAAACAGTGAGACATTGGTGGAAAAGCTGTAGTCTTTTCCCTCTCCCCATTTTTTCCTTTACTCCCTTACCCTCCCGCCCCTTTTTTCTTATTATCTTTTGAGCTGGCATTAAAATAATTCTACCATTCAGGAACAGGCCATACCCATTTAATGGGCTCAACTTCCTCAAAACTTGGTTTCAGTAAATATGGGCATACGTGGGCAGTTATGTTGATGTGTGTAAACTGTAGTTCTTATTTTTGTTTTGTCTGATTTTTCCAACATCCTTGGAAAGAAAGTTCTTACTTCTTTTCGTGTGTGTGTGTAAGCGGACAGCTGTTCTTTCCTTTCAGTGCATATATAAACAGGAATGTTTCATATTTTGCAGGCTGTGCTTTACACATGCACAGGATTTATCCTGATCTTTGAAGTGTTTCTTAGTTCCTATTGTAATAATTTTGCTTTGGACAGTGTTCAGTTATACCTGAGAATGAAGGATGAGATAAACGCATGAGCAGAAACTGTTCTGTGAAAAGGATTGGCAAGCCTCATCAGCCAAAACTAGTAAATGAGTAGCTCCCAGGAACACTTTTTACTCACAAGAGCACCAGGCAAAACTCAGGGCCCTTTGTGATTAGCTGCATGTTTGTGTGTGCTGCATCCATGTTGACTTTCACTGCCCACAACATGAAAGAGATGTGTGAAAAACCCCAACTCATATCTTTTGATATCAGGGCATTGTTTTTAAAGTTTGAATATAGTACAGAGGAAACTTCCAGTTGCTGCCTCTGGAAAAATATCCACATTAACGGCAAGGAAAAGGACTTCTGTATTAACTTTTCTGTATCTTCATACTTTTTTTCCTGGAACACAGCTTTTCAGTGATGTGTTTTTTGTTTTTTTTATTAAACTGAACTATTCCCAAGAAGTAGTTGAACCTGTATACTGAATTCAGCTTGCCGAAGAAATGTATTTCTGTGTACACATTCAGTTCCAGTTGTGAAAGGAGCAGATTTTAGTGTGTACTTGTATTAGAGTGGTTTCCAATTAGAAGGCTTTTTAATTACTTTTTCTAGGAGGATAATAATTGCTTTCTTTCAGCCTTGGCTTCATCTCTTTTGGCTCTTGATGTTGTGTTTAGGATGCTAACACTTAATGTTTCCTCTACTTCAAAACACAAGTCTTCAACTTTTTTTCTTTGGGGTTTCTTTTCAGGGTGATACTTCAGGAGACTACCGGAAAATCCTACTCAAGTTGTGTGGTGGAAATGACTAAATGGAGCTTTGAGCTTTTCTTTAGAAAAGAGCTGCTGTTTTCATGGCTGTGCTTTGAAACATCTTTTTTTCTCCAAAAGTAAATATGTAATGACCTGTTCCTCCTACAGCATTTACATCTTTAAAGATAATATTGCCTGTATTTTCAGTTTAAAAATAGTAGGTAATAAATGCAAAGAAAAAAATACATATGAAGCTTATGTGCCATCTGCTCAGGATTCTGTATAGTACTCTCAGCAATCCTTCAATGACAGGTTGTCATTTCTTTCCTGCTTATATTATGCTGAAATAGTATATTTGCTGTATGAAAAAAAAAAAGTCACAGTTGTATGATTTGTGCTTTATTTTGTATAAACAGTAGTGTCATTTTAATGCACGTTTTTTATATATATTGTATGCAGAGTTGGATTCATGCTAGCCGACTCCCTGATATGTGGAGAGAACAGCTTTGAGGTTTTGTGTATAGTTAAGACTGTTTTAAAGAAGTTTTGTCAACTCCTTTTTTCTTTCCTTGATTGTTTTTAAGGAAGATGTGTTCCACATTTAATTCTCACTAGGGCAACTGTCACAAGGCAGTGGTAATGTTCACAGTAGTAGAGATTCTATGGTTAATGTTTTCAGGTTTTGGATTGTGCCTTAAATATATGTATGCAAGAAGATATTATGAAATTAAAGCCATCTTCTAACTCTTTGCAGACTATGCTTTTTAGTGTTGATGCTGATTTATCTGTGAGTGATGACTGAGTCTGTGACACAGAAGTTTTCTGCTTGAATCCACAGAATTACTCAGATTGTTGTGTTGACAAGAGCCTGGGTCTTGTGTGCTGTGCATGAGCAATTGTCTGTAAGTGATATAGGTAATCTGTAGTTTATTGCTCAGTATTTTCATTTTGCATGTTGTAATTTCTCTGATTCTTGTAACTCTGAATTTTTATTTTCTGCTAGCATGGATGACATCTCTCCAACTTCTTGTTCCCAAAATAGAAACATGTAAAGAAAAAAAAAGTACAAGATGGGGGAAAAGGTTTGGAGCTAGGTCAGTGAAAATGTACATGAAGGTGTCATGGGAACAAATGTTGGAATTAATTCTGAGTGGCATTGTCACTAGAGCAAAAATGTGTAAAGATTACAGAATAAGGTGGCTGTGTGCCCAAATGACAAATTCTGACTGCACCCAATTCTGTCTAGGACATGCAGATAGGTCTCCTGTTTTGGTCAATGGCAGCAACATGACTTATGTCCAAAGCCAGATAACTCCATACACTCATTTTTGTCAGACAATCTAAGCATATCTTGAGAGGAAATTGCAGCTGAAAGAGTATCTTCATTGGGAAGTTAGCTGAGCTTTAGTCTTAGACCCCACCTGATCTCATTTTCTTACTGAGAATGCTGTATTTGAAATGTAGTTTTGATAAAGCAGGCTGTTGAAAGATTTAAGATATAAAGCTTTGAAATAGTGTCTAAAAGCAAGTACTTGTTTATTATGAAGCACAGGATCACAGAAGGCAAACTACAGTTGGGGATTGTTCATCCGTACTCAAGCTTATCAAAGTGCAACTCTTCATGACAAACATATTGTTACATTCAGCCATCTTGTCTTTGCAGTGCTCAGCTGGTATCTGTATGGAGAAGAGTTGATGTAATTATTTTTTGTTACAACAGGATCAATCTTTGTGGATAAATACTGCTTAAAACATGAATCCCGCTACTTTGAAGTGGGGAGTTGTCTCTTTGATTTACCAGATCACAGAAGTAAGGTCCTATTCACAATTCTTGAGCTATAGATGTGCTGTAAATATGCCTTGGTTGATTGCAGGATTTTCATTTTAAATTTACTGTAACATTTTAGTGGAATACTTTTTTAAGTAAATTACTGTTGCAGTGGTGTAACTTGTTACCTATTAACTGCCCTTCACAGAAGACTAGAAATCTTCACAAAAACAAAATTAGTGAGGACATACCAGTCATAGTGACCAGATCCATACAGCCAACTGAAAGAAGTAAAAATAAACTCTTCTGCTGTCTACTTTGTGCAGCCTTACATCATGTAAGTGCACTGATGTGAGTATGCGTATGTGTATGTGCCCATGTACAGCTATCTTAAACAAACAAAAACCCAGCACTGATGAGTCTGACTTCATAAACATGGCTGTGGATGGCTGCTTATACTTTTCCACAAGGGATTGTTTTTCCACCAGGAGTGTCTCTCATCGTGTAAAATGAGCTATTGATAATTGGGCAGAGAATGAAAAGGTCAGAAGATTATAAGAAGCTGTGTAGAATAGGTGGCCTTAACAAAATAATTTCTGTTGTGGTTTAATTTATTAAAAAAAAAATGTATCCAGAAACATGTTTTGTGTGGTTTTAAGCTGTCAAAATGGTAATACTTCCAATATCATCTTTTGTGTTTTGTTACCCTCTCTTATTTCATTTGTCATACATGAAACTAAAGAATCATCTTAAAGAATCATCTTAAAGAATCACCTTTAAGAATCATCTTAAAGAATCATCTTAAAATAGAAAGAGATTTTGAGATTGCTTAGTCTATCTTGCTGTTCCAAGGTGTGATGCTTGTTTGACATTTCCAGCGCTGGGGAAACCACAGTCACAGAATCACAGAATGGTTTGGGTTGGAAGTGACCTTAAAGATCATCTAGTTCCAACCCTCTGCCGTGGGAAGGGATACCTTCCACTAGACCAGGTTGCTCAAAGCCCTTCCAACCTGGCCTTGAACACTTCCAGTGATGGGGCAGCCACAGCTTCTCTGGGCAAACTGTTACAGTGCCTCACCAGCCTCTCAGTAAAAAATTGCTGGGTTGGTATGCTGTTATCCTGTTGTAGAAGGCCACCAAATTTGTCAGCACAATTTGCTCTTAGTGAAGCCATGTTGACTGTTACCAATCTGTCCATGTGCATTAGCATAGTATCCAGGAGGATCTGCTCTGTGATCTTGCCGGACACTGAGGTAAGATTGACTCGTCTGTAGTTCCCTGGGTCTTCCTTTTTTCGCTGTTTAAAAATGAGGGTTATATTTCCCTTTTTCCAGTGAGCAGAAGCTTCACTGGACTGCCACGACTTCTCACATATAATGGATGGTGGCTTAGCCACTTCATCTGCCAGTTCTCTCAGGACCAATGGATGTCCCATGGACTTGTGCACCTCCAGGTTCCTTATATGTTCTCAAACCTGATCATCTCCTACAGTGGGCAGCTCTTCATTCTGCTGGTCCCTGCCTTTGCTTTCTGTGACTTGGGCAATCTGGGTGGAGCTTTTGCTTGTAAAGATGAAGGCAAAAAAGTTGTTGAGTACCTCGACCTTTCCATGTCCCAGGTGACCAGGTCTCCCATAACCTTCCAGAGAGGAACCGCATTTACTGTAGTCATATCAGTGGTTCACTTTCTTTGTAAGAAAGCTTTGCAGTGTGTTTTGCTGGAGTCTTTCTTGCTGCATTATTTCTTGTTTTACTCACTTTTGCATTGGGGAAGAAAACACACCATTCATCTTTGTGGCAGCCTTACTTGTTCTGGTGGGTTACTTCAGTACTTTTTAATCTAAACATTCCCGATTTAACAGCCTTTCTGTGTAGCTCATGTATCCAGCTCCTTGGCTGGATGTTTTGTTTGGTGGGATTTTTTTTTCATTTTCCCCTTTCCCTCCTACCTGTGGCAGTTGTTGAAACCTGATGTTCAAAACTAGACCCAGTATTTCAGCTGGGGCCTTAGCTGCACTGAGTTCAATGGGGGAATTACTTCACATTTTGGAAGAATAAAAGATGATGTATTTGGCAGTAACATATGCAACACTGTTTTCAACTTAGATTAAATCCCACTAGATACTTACCATCCAAAATGTCTATAAGTGAGGTTCCTGGAGCAATGGGGATGTTTGATGTTGTCTCATTGATGATGTTGAGGAGTGATTTGACTTCTGATTCTAGATGCTCCACTGTTTTTATTACTTTCTAATGAAAACAAAGGAGACATGGGGGAAGAAGATAGTCAAAAGGTCAAGTGGAAGGAGATGAACCACATTAGATTTGCACTTTTGCTAACAAATGTCCCATAATGCGAACAGCTGATTTTATTTACATTGTGTGGTGCAGATAAAAATATTTCTTGTCTTATGCTGCCCTCTAGTGGCGTGAAATATTAAAACTTTGTTTCACAAGAGTTAAATTGCCGCGCCTCTGCATAAAGAGTCATCCATAATTTGACTTCCTGGGCCGAGCTTTGCATTAATTGGCTTTTTACAGAGTTGTAAACTGACATCTGAAAAAACAGTCAAACTAGGAATAGAATAAAATCAAGAAGGGATGGTGTCTAGAAACAACATTCTTCTTTCTTTGGTCAAAAGGGTGGGGCAGAGCTCTGGTAAGGTCAAGGAGCTAGTGCAATAGCTCGTACCTCTTCAATAATATCTAAGCGTTCGTGGATCGCATCATGTTCATTACACCAGCTTCCTCCTCCCAGACTTCCAGGTAACACACTGACAGGGTCTGCAGCAGCTGGAAAAATAGCCACATTTAATCAGCAGGAGGTTTTTAATAGCAGTCCTTACCTTTCTGACTTCTGAAGTGGTGTTTTGCTTGCTTAACAGCATTGTTTATGAAACCAAATGTAAGAGTCCTAGGTAGTAACTGAATCTCCTAATAACTACACCTATACCCTTGTGCCGTGAATGTTTCCTTGCCCGTACACATTGCCAGGGTTGGTTGGAGCAAGGTGTTTTCTCTTGCCAGGAGTATTTTTTTGTTTTGTGTATGTGTTTGTTTCACACAATCTGGTTTTTCCTACCTGTGTAGGGTAAGTTTATAGACTGTAACTCAGTCTCTTACAAATATAAAACCTAAGTCCTGGGAAGATCTGCCTTACTTATCAACTTCTTCGAGACTTTCTTCTGAAGCAGCTGGTACTATAAAGCTTTGAAGAGTAAATAAGTTCGTCCACTTACACCCCAAATGGATAATAGTTCGTTGTCCCACGATGTCAGAAACTTGTTCATAACATTCTGATTTTGCAATGAGAAGGGAAACAATAAAAAGGTGTACAGCTCATGACATTTACTGACCAAGTCACCCATATGTGCTGCTAGATATGAAGTTACTTATCTCATCAATTACCTATTTACCTCTCAGTACTCATGAACTCTTGTTCTTTGAATGTTTCATTCTGCAGGTTCTACTCCATGACCTACTGGTGTCAGTGCTTTAATATAGCCAATTTCTTTTCATAGCTTTTGTGTATCAATCAGTAACATTTAGTTTTTAATATGTGTACATAGAACTGTAACAGAGTATTTTAAAACCCACTAAATTGATAGCATATCTTGCTCCATATAAAGTTAGGTCTTGTTCTTGTTTGAGGCCTGAGGAGCCTATGATAAAGGGAAAGCAGCAGTAACTCATTCAGTTGTTGTTTGTAACAGAGATAGGAGAACCTGTGAGCTTGTATTGCAAAGAACACTAAGAAACATAAAATCAACTAGTTCTGTCCTCAGTACTGTTGTGTGAGAGTAGTGATTTGGAACTGCTGCTGTGTTTCATCACAGGTCTCTTCCAAGATTTCTGGAGTTCAGGTATCAGATGATGGCGAGCACATCAGTAAGGATTGTAGCCTTTGCAGTTTGATGGAATGAGAGATGTACTTGGAGTTGGAATGGTATCCTTGAATATCCAATATCCTTGAAACTGGAGGCCGGAGGGAGGGGAAGAGGAGAGGATTAAAATATGATCCGATGTACTAGGCATTATTTAGAAATTGGTTTGGCAGAGCTTAAAGAGAATGTTTGGTTGTTCATTTGTTGGGTTTTGATCCGGGGGCTTTTTGGTACCTTTACCAGGAGGTGGTGCTGTTAGGGCAGGATTCCAAAGGCTCAAATCTACCGATTCGAAGCAGACTGATAAAAGACAGCAGGTACTCAAATTGCTTTGCAGTTGTCCGCCTTCTGTCTCCCCCTGTCGGTGTTTTAGCAGAGTTCTTACTTTGCAACTTAGTGATCAAGTGAACCATGCTACTTTGAAAAATTATTTCTTGTTTACATGTTATTCTCCATCATGGCTGGAACAGCATGGAGATGCTGAAATTCTGTGTTACAAATGGAGGTTACAAAGCAGTGGCCGCTTTTTGTCTACAAACTTTGGCTTTCCTAAGAATGGGAAGGTAAGCTCCATTTTACTGTCAGAGATTAATAAATAACCACTTTTCCAATATTTCTAGCTCTAGCTCTCAGCATCAGTCCTGATGGCCTGACTCTGCTGAACTGCCATCCGCAGTGTTGGAGAGAGAACAAAAGCAAGCAGAAGGCATGGTGATGACATAACTGTGGATTGGCTGTTGACTGATAGGAATATTCCCAGATCTAACTACAAATGAACTGTGAAAAGAGGCAGCAGAAATCATTTTGTGGACTAAGAGCAAATCAGAAAATTGAAGTATCCCCCAGGAGGCTATTTTTAACTATATTGACCTCAATGTGGATGCCCAGATCACAAGGTTGGATAGACGTTTTGGGTGGGGGCCAGCATCAGTTGTATGTGGTTGTTAAAGGAGCTGTAGGCCAGCCTAAGTTACCTGTTTACTTTATCTGTTCCCTAGAAATGGAAGTGCGAGGGGGTTAATGCTGGCTAGCTCAAGTTAGTATTGGCCGCTTCTCTGGTCATGCATCTTCTATTATACTGATCCACTGAAGAAAGCCAGAGCTCTGCTACTGCAGAAGAAGCAGAAGGAGCTTTCTGTCCTGCCTTGATCAGACTCTGACCCATACTGGCCTTTCCAAACTGCCTAAATGTCATGGTGGGCATGTGTGTTGGCGCTGTGCGGGAGCTCCTTTCACCTCTCCTGATACAGGACCTTAAATCTGCAGAGTGACTTTTTGAAGCAGAAATGATATAAGATCTTAACCCAAATTGCCACTTTAATCAGTCCTTTAGCTTAGCCCTTCTGTGTGAAAGAGGACTTCATTCAGCACAAACCTCTGCATTGGCCTGACTGCTGCTTTAGGCAGGTGTACGTAGATGGGGAGGTTAGAGATGATGAATGAATGTCATTTGTTCAAAGCAGGGTGTGCCATGATAGGTATGTACAGCCAAGGTAAGGTTGTTGCCTCTCACCGTGAGGTTAGCAAAACACTATAGATTTGCGTGCACATGTACTTGTAGAGAATTAGGTGAAGGTGGTGTTGTGAAATGCAGGGCTCAGTAGTACTTGGTTCCTTGGGGTGGTTTGTTCCTCTTTTCTAACATGGTGGCAGTCAGCTTTCTGACACTCAGAGTACAGTGCTATGTTATAAACTATAATGGGCTTACCAGAAGAGGAGGATGTGTCTCACCCAAGTTTGATAGGGCTATAAGATGTTACTCAGAACCACAGGACTAGCATAGTGCCTGAAGAATTTGAGAAATAATCTCAGCCTAAGTGTCTCCGGAAGCACCTGACTGTTGTTGTTAATGAGTGGTAAGAGTTAGTAGAAACCAAAGCATGTCTCATGCCCAGACCTCACAGTGTGGAGCTGGCTGGGGGATGACGCAGCAGAAACCCTCTCAGATACAGCTTGTGTTTATTCCTATTATGATATTCCTATCAGTCTTTAGTTAGTGATTTTCACACCAAAGCTGAGGTGGTCTTGCACTTGCAATTGCCCCTTCGCCACTATGCCAGAAGAGGAGAGTACAGGACATGGGTGGTTGCTGCTGCTGCCTGGCAGCCAGTGCTTGTTCAATGTAGTTTTCTTCTGTTTTCTGAAACCTGGCTTGAGGCTTTGGCTGCTAAAACCCCTGATTGTTATTTTGTTGTCTGGCTTTAGCTCTTAACCCACAGCCTTTATCTCTAGGATGGGCTGCTCACAGTACGCATCCAGTCCCGTGTGAATAAGGCATGTATCTGGGTCACTGTGGTCAGACAATTCAGCTGAAGCAATAATTTCCATGTGCCCGAAGAGAATTACATGTTGCTTTTGAGTGCTGCGCTTCTCCGTATTGCAGTTGGTGGAAGGAAATGACACAGTTTGCCCTTGGCACTGACTTCTCCAGCAGCATCTCTACCTCACATGATAATAGCAGTCACCTTGTAAAGGAAGTGAAGAATGGAAGGCTGCAGTGGAAGCCATGTAAGCAAAACACCTTTTAGGATACTTCAATGTACTTGCTCTCTTCCTGCCGAGGAAACACTTTAAAAATGTAAATTAAAATTTTTACTTGCCTATATGTCAAAACATATGCATAAATGCAGAAAACTTTCACAGTAGATTCTAAAGCTAAGAGCTTTTAAAAGTAACCTGTTCTTTGTATGCTGTATAAATTACATATTTGAAATGTGTGGTTACTTGCAATTTCTGATAGCTTAAGCAAGTGTGTAGGAGGCATATTTCAGTGTCTTACATATTTCATTTCAAACAAAGGATTACTTCAGGAAGGTATTTATTGTAACATTTCAATACTGCAGAGACATGTTACAGTTCAAGAAAGAACATTATCTTTCAGTTCATTTCCCATCTGCAAATTAATTCCCACCTCATGTTTCCTGCAAGTAAGGCGTTCAGTTATTGAAGTCCATTCTATTTGATATCTCAGTAGTTGTTTTCCATCAAGAATGAGAACTCTCTTGTTCAAGATAAGAAAACAACCTGCACCTTTTTTCCTCTGATTAAGTCTCTTATGCTATGTTGATGGTGCCCATTAGGGTGGGTAGTCCTAACTGACCAATGCTGTCATACTGTCAGACACCAGCAGATGGAGCAGGAAAGTCGAGAATCTCTAAGTTGGTTGCCAATAAGGGTTTTTTTAATAAAATAATATGCTTAATGTTTGAAAGAAGTAGCATAATGAAGAGTAAAGATATATGTATCATGGTCAGCCTGACTGTACAGAACTTGATTTTATAGCAGGGGATAGAAAGAACAATGAAGTAATAACTGAAACAGTCTTAGCAAACAGGTTAAGAGCAAAGGCCTTAGTTTTAGAGTAACATTTGGTTATGCTCCTTTGCATCCTGTACATATATTCCCCCAGCCCCATAAGATGTTGCTTCTGCACACTCCCTGAAGAAGTCCTTGTCTAGGATCATCAGGATTCTGTCTATCCAGATGCTGTTAAGTATTTCATTTGATCATCCAAGTAGTTGCTCATTTTAAGCGTCAGAAAAAACCTGAGTAACTGTTTCTTCACTGTCATTTGCTGCTGTGTTACTAAGACTGGCAGAACTGAAGTACAGAATCACACACATCTGGAAGGTCTTTACAAGTATCCTTCCTAAACGTGCATTGCTGGTCAAACTGAAGTTGCAGGCTTGATATAGAAATTACTGGGTTGGGTTCTTTGGTCTGTGTTGTGGAGAAGGTCAAGCTGAGTCCTTAAAGTTCATAGAATTCCTTTTGCACCAATCTGTGATCAGTGTGGTTTTGAAAGTTAACTGAAAGTTCATGTTGTGCTCAGTAGGGAAGGAGGGATAAAACTAAGCAGGCCACAAGCCTAATGAAAGATAGTGAGATTGAAACAAGAACCAGATGGCAAATAAGGAACCCTGAAATCATGTGACAGACTAAAGGGAATAAAGGACAACATGTACAGCTCTTCAAGAAAATGTGCTATGCTGTGTGTTCTGATTTGCACTGCCTTATGTTTAGCAGTATCCTTTTATTCCTGGAGTGTATGGCATAAGGTGGTCAAATAACTTTTAATGAGAAAATAGAGTAGTAATGGATTTATGTTCCAGTAGGAAAAAGGTCATGAACTTGAGTATCAAGTTCAAATGGTGAACCATTAACCAGTTTGAGAAGAATGCAACAGACCTCTGAAGGGATTTGCTGATCTTTGCTTAAATTATTCCTGTCTAAATGTAAGTGTTGGACTCCACTTTAACAGTTATACATAACTTTGAAGTGTTAGTTCAAGGAATTACATGGTTTACAAAAGTAGTTGGTGAAGTTAACTTGCAGCTGAATACAGGAGAGACTCAATTGCTTTGAACCTGAACTGATACTAATGCTATCAGTTATTGTCGGACCTAAGGCCAAGTTAAGCCAAGACTGTTAGTCACATTTAATTTTGGGGGCTGTACTCAAAGGCATCAAATTTAGTTTCTGGCTATGTCAACCCTTAATTGTGTTGGCATCCTTAGATATGGAAGTACTGGATTAACTCTCTGTACTTCTGTACTGGCTTCAATATCACCAGTGCACCCAAATCAATTTTAAGCTGTATTATATATATAATTTAACTTGTATCAAATTTCATTGTTAGAACACAAAAGATAATTGATTTGGATAGAACATGTTATCTTGGAAATGCTTTTTAGTGTGTCGATTGTCTTCAAATTCTTACATGCTCAGGAGCATATCTTTAACTGGACATAGAACATCTTCCAGGCTGTAACCCATAAACCACCGCCCAATGCTTAGCTGTGATTTATGCACTTCTGAACCTCTTTCTACAGTTTGGAGTTTCTAGTTGCTTAAAGATAAGAGAATACTTGCCTTTAGTGATTGCAGTAAAGACTGCAGTAATTGTAATATATATGTAAGTTTTATTTGCTGTTTATATACTGTCACAGCTTACTATGCTTTACACTGAAGGCAACTGCATGTATTTGCTTATATATTTACGTGTAAATATAGAAGCAGAGCTCACACCTTTATTAGGCTGCAGATTTTATGGCAGGACAATATTGCAAATTCCATACAGGGCAAATGTGGCATATCCAAAGTGGGAGATGGAAAGTAAGCATTGTATATTAGACAAAGAATTGTCAGTAGAAAAGCTGTTCTGGAATTTGGGGATGGGGGATTGTTTTGTTTTGTTTTGTTTGTAGTCTGTTGGAGGTTTTTTTAATGATTTCAAGAAGGTATGATTGAAGTTTTTAATGGTTGTTTAGGGATCAATCTGTTATGTGTACATTCACAGTATACTTCAACTGCTACCTGAATGCCAAGTTTTGGAAATACTTCAAACATGGAACAAAATCCAAGAGATCCTCTGGTATCCAAGATTCATGAGCCTTTGATAATAATGAAAGTATCCTGAAATAAGTTCCTTCCCTGAAATCAATTGGTTTTAATATTCATTTTAGAAGCTAACCGTATCAGAAAATCAAGTTCTAAACTTGCAAACTCAGTTCATACTCTGTTTATCAAGATGTAGAATATGCTACTATGAATATTATTTCAGTTCCTAGATCAGTTAAAATTGAACTTATTATAATTCTTTTTTTTTCCCTGAAGGAGAAGGACCAAAGAGGAAATCTCATGCATTGTGGGATGTATTGCATTCGAGAAGGTGGGTGATGATATCAGCCTTCCAGCTCTCACTTCTCTGCCTTGTCTGTCCTATCAACCTACATGTGAGATGTAATGTAGTGATGTGTTCTGTTCACATCCTGCTTCGCCTGTGCCTGTGAAATATGCAAAATCAGAAATGGGACTTGATAAAAGTTCTTCCTGACTAGGAAATAATTGCCATGTATTTCTGTGTAAAACTACTTTGTTTGGAGGAAGTTTTTGCTATCATGATCCCTCTCATTCTGATTTCACAAGGGAGCTTCAGCTCTCCCTAACCCAGCACTGGAGACTGAGAGGGAGTCTGCAAGGCCAGAGGTAGCTAATGCTGCCAGTAGGCACTCTTTTTTCAGCCCCAGAATAATCTGAGGCCCCTACCATCACTATCTGCCAAAAGCAAAATTACAACTTGAAAAACCACTTTCTTCTTCTGATGTGTTACTATGTTTGTGATTGTAAGAAGCACTGAAGTTTTGTGTATTTTTATTCAAAGGAAGGAGGATGACAGTAAAATATTCTTGTAAGAGAGCTGTTGGCTTGGATTATGTTTCCAGCAGCCAGGGAATATCCTCTTTTGTTTGCTGCTGCTGCAATGGAGAATGACTATAGGGAATTAAACTGAGATGTGAACTATGCAATTTGCAGGTAGGTGATGCTAATTTGTGCTGTGACTTACAGAGGGATACCCTGATGCTTTGGGATGCAGAAAGTCTCTATTTATAATGTATTTATTTCTGTGTGAATATATATTTGTTTTGGAAACTAAGGCAAAGCATTAGGAGGATTTTAGCCAGTAGCTGTATAGGACATGTTTGTGTGTGAAAGGGATGAGCCAGTTTAGAAAGGAGCCATGTCATAGCATGTGTAAAGAATGTAAGTTACGTAAAATGAGTAACCTCAAGTCTAGTTTGAGAATGGAGGCTGTGAGATACATGAGTATTTGATGCTACCATCAATTTGAGGATGACCACTGGTATCAGGAGTTAAAGAGTTCCTCGATTTTATGAGGACATGGGGTTTGGTCTGTGTTTAGTAATAGGAGATGCAGTCACAGAGAGCTGGTGAGGTGAGGCTGTGACCTATTAGTCAGCTCTGTGGTTATCTAGTTTGCATGTGAGTCAGTTATGGTAGTAGAAAGGAATATGATAGTTCAATGAAAGAATTTCCTTGTAGTCTTTTTCTAATAATTAAGTCAAAGAACTTGTTTGAAGGCATATTTTCCTCTGGCAGCTAGTTCATGTATTCAGCAACAACTCAGGAAGTAAAATAGTGAGATAGATATAGATCTATAGATATAGATCTACACACACACAGATATACATATATGCATATTAGGTCCTGGCATTCATGGCCAAGACTCACAACTGCTTCAACCAAAGCAGATCAAGCTGCATTTACAAATATAGCTGCATCCTGCAGATGAACAGGAGGAGTCCTATATTCCAAATTTTTTTTGAGTTTGATATTAACCTTTGCTTTACACATGGAGGTATCTGGTTTGTGTGGCAAGGTTTTGGAGAGGGGCGATGGTGCTACAGGGACCCATGCTGAGGCAGTTTGTAAAGAACTGCAGCCTGTGGAAGGACTCATGTTGGAGAAGTCCATGGAGGACTATCTTCCATGAGAGTGACCCCACACTGGAGCGGGAGGACTCCCTCCCTGAGGAGGAAGCAGCAGCAGAGACAACATGTGATGAACTGACAACTCGCATTCCCCATTCCCGTGTGCTGATGGGTGCAGAGGGAGGAGGTATTAAAAATCAGAAGTAAAATTTAACCCAGCAAGAAGGGAGGAGTGGGAGAAGGTGTTTTTGATATTTGAGTTAATTTCTCATTATCCTACTGTGATTTGATTTGTCATAAATTAATTTCCTCCAGTTGAGTCTGGTTTACCAGGGATGCTAATTGGTGAATGAACTCTCCCTGTTCTTATCCCGACCCATGAGCCTTTTGTTGTATTTTATCTTCCTTGTCCTGTTGAGGAAGGTGGCTTTGGGTGGCACCTGATTTCTAGCCAGGGTCACCCCATCACATCTACAGAACTTAACAAATTCCTTTTAACTAAATATAACAAAACACAGAGTTTTGCAGGTATATAAATCTATTAAAAGACTCATTTCCACACAGAACCACTATCTTCAGATGCCTCGTGATCTTAAAAAACACACCCACATCTTCGAACACTTTGTTCTGACAAACTTCCTTGCTTCTTCCTCGGTGGAGCTCAGAGATGAGTGTTTGCAAGGACTGTAATGCTTGCATTAGAGACAATAATACTGGCAGATTTCTATAAGGACAGAAAATACCTGTAACATGAGGTATAGGTTAAAGCACTACTAGTTTATTAGGAGAGAAATTGAGTTCACATCTGGTTTAAGATAGGACAACCCTCATAAGCTTTTATTGTGAATTTAGTTCTCTATGCAGTAGTTTAACCTTCTGGAGGCAAAATGCTGTTCTGTGAGAATGCAAGTCCTCAATTTTGGGCAAAAATAACCTGTCCTGAAGGGATCGTTTCTCTCCAATTTCTAGGCAATGGTCTAGCTTATAGATCTCAGCTTTGATATTGCATGTTGACATCAGAGCATCCAAAAATAGTCTGAGAAATCATAATATGTTAGCTGAAGAAAAAAAGACATTCTCACACTTGTTTAACTTGTAATTAAAACTGAAGGAAACATCTGCTGTTCAAAAACAAATCACACCACAGTGTGGAGTATCGAGTAGCAATGTCTCCACTGGAGTTCCTCTGCTGCCGTTTCCTAGTAGCATGCTCAGTATTTGGTTTGCTCAGCTAAGTGACGCTTGTCATTGGGGCCAGTCTGTTGGCTTGCTTGCCAGGTACTTGTTTACCTGAGGACTCCAGGTTACCTCTCTGCCATGCATAATCATACAGCAAAGACTTTGCTGTTGGGGACAGATCAATTTGCCCAGATGTTTTTGTAAGAATGGAAACACATTTAAATGGAGCAGTTATTGAATGCTTCAGTGCTATAGTCTATGTTGTATGCTACATTAGAGCAGCACCCCACAAACGAACCCAGCAACAACAGCAAAGAACAGCCACTAAGCAGAAGCATATGTTTGCATCCAGAAGGGCTCTCACACCAACCTCTCCTCCTGAGCTCTTTGAAGGCTGAGCTCTATGACTATGAGACTGTTCATATTAATGGCTGAATTAAAACATAGATTCTACTTTGGCCAACTGTGAACCATTTTAAGAGGCACCCATGGGGGCTGGGAGGGAGGACCTGGAGGGAAATAAAAAGTTAGGTTTCTGAGCTCTTAAGTAGCAAAGGGACAGTGAGGATGACTTTTTTTTAAGCCTGTCAGCTAGACAGGGTACTGCCCTGGCTGTGACAGGCATGATTTTCCCTCTTTTCCATACACCACTGAGACACTGAAAATGATTCCCTGACTGAATAGCTACCACCTGCATAGCATGTTACTGATTACTAGTCTCCACTGCAGTTACTATTCAGGTACTATTCCATTTAGCTGGATTTTATCTGATTTTGCTAATGATTTCAGCTTAAAACCATACTTTTGGGAATAAACAAAAATGCTCTTCCAGCATTTTTTATTTTTCTTTTTTAATTTCACTTTTTTTTTAATTTTGTTTTTTTCTTTTTGTGATGCTGACAAAGCTCATAAAAGGATAGCAAGTACTTGTGGGGTGAAAACAAGTGAGAGTGTCCTTGCTAAGGTATTGATATTTCAGTCCATCACTGGTAAATGTTACAAAGACAGTTGGATGGGAGGGAGTCAAGGCAAGGATGAGTGACTAGGACTTGGGGGCAGTTTTCAGGAAATGTTTTGATCGTAATGGAAACTTACTGCCCTGCCACAAAACACAAACACTGTGTGTTGTCAAGAGGCAAGAGCCGAGCAGGAAACACATAATACAAACAGGCTGGGAAGGCAGGTTTGTGGTTACATGGGGACTATAAACCCTTGAACTAGCTAAAGTGAATAGCTTTCAGCCACACTGTCAGCTACAACATGATTACAAAGTATTCCAGCACTAATCTGTTGTTAATGAAAGTAAAATTTAGATGCAAGTTTATCAGATGTTTTGTGTCTGTACTCCCAAGGCATTTGAAGAGGGCGTTGTGTGCCTCAGCCTCAGGAATATGTAATCCAAAGCAGAAATGAGAATACGTGGTGCTGTTACCAACAAACCTCAAAAAAAGGGTTTGAATCGAGGAAAATGTTTCTCTATTCACCTTGAACTTTGATCTCATTTCCAAGTGTGTATGTTAATAAGACTGCCAGAACAATAGTTATCAATTGCAGGGTACTGGCTGCAGCACCTGAATGTGCTCCTAAATTTCTGAAAATACAGTGATAGTATGTCCCATGAGAAGTGAAAAATCTCGACCAAAGCAATATGCCTCCAGGACAGATTCTAATAGCACAAAATTTGAGATTTTCCTGTTAAAAACAATATTCCCACAGAATTGCAACACATACCTGTGTCACCTTCACATAAAACCTGTACAGTAAGCAATTCTTTACCTCCCCCTCCCACCCTATGCAAAGGCTCTGACCATACTACAGTTAAGCTATAGTTTCTGCTTTGCAAGCTTGGAATCACTTACCTAAAAGATCTTGCTCCTGCAGGACTAAAATGAATGCCAGCGCCCAAAGGAAAAGCATGGTTTTAGCCTCTCCAAGTTCTGCTGTATTCCTGGTGGAGAGCTCTGCAGCCTCCCTCCTGTCTTCGTACCGACTCCTGAGTCCAGCCGTTCGTGCTGAGGTTTAGCCAGAGTTAGGAGGAAATATGCCCAGGCTGAGCCAAAATTCTTGAGCTGTTCTCTTCTGCTTCCCTCCTTTTAAAAACACACCCTTTCCAGCTCCACGCAAAGTCCAGTTACCCAGGCAAGCTGGCAGTTGTCCAGGCTCCCCAAAGTTACGTTTTTTACCCTTGTATTTATTTATGCAGACTACAACTGAAACGTGCTGAAGAGCTTTGGGTTTTGTAAATATAGAAGTGGGGCAAGAAAAGGAAGGGAGAAAGGATGGAGGAAGGGGTGCTGTATGTTTCTTCCCAGGATTTCATCTAGGGTGAGGAAAGCAGGAATGCTGCAGAACACATTTTCTTAAGATCTTGTGAGCTCACAGGGCTTTTTCTATCATTTGTTCACTTTGAAGACTGCAGAAACATCTTTTTTGGGCAGTGCAAATTGTGGCATTGCTGTGGCACGTGGCAACTGTCTGTGGTGCTTTATGTTTGCATGGTATCATGGGAGCTCCTGAGCAGCCATCTGAGCTCTTCTCAGTTTGGAATATTTTTGAAATAGGTTTGACTTGGTAACATCATGTGCAAAAATAGCTCTGCTAATGGCATTCTGACAATGCTGTGATTTTTAGCAGGATCTTAATTAAATGTTAATTGTCTTGAGTGTTCATGGGTGCTGACTGGATAAGTGTCAGTCCTTGACTCAACTAGACTGGTGTTCAAAGACTTAACATATGTCCTTTCTAGTATTGTTCCTCATACTCACTTTAGTTGAGTTACCCTTTTCCAAACTATTGCAAGTAGAAGCTGAAAAGCCATTAAGTGTCCTAAAGGCCATTGTCCAGGATTGTCAGTGTTCTCACTGTTGAAAATGTTAACCTGCAAATTAAAATAGATTTCCTTAGTCTTTACCAACTCCTTAGCAGACAGAAAATCAAGTAGTTTGTATATCTGAAAGTGAGCCTATACATGTGTTATCATGGAGTTCAAAATATAGTAATCCTCAGTGGCTTCCAAATCAAGTTATATTGTAAGCTCAATTACAAGGCAAAACAGCCTCAGTAATAAAGATTCTCTGATTGGAATTTAGCTAGAAACTTTGTTGAGGCACTAACCTAAACAGGACACAGAATATCCTTGGTATGTATTGAGCCCTCAGGGCTGGTGCTAGTAAGCCAACATTTTTATAAAATACAAATGAAATTGACTATGGGAATTCTGGTTGTTTTGGCCTAAATTGCTACACAGCAATACTGCAATTGTAAAGAACTCTTGTTTTAGGAATAAATTCAATCATTCCTGCTGAAAAATTACATAAATTTTAATTTTGTTACAAACAGATTGCTAGAAAGGAACTGTGACAGGTAACAGTGAGTCTACTCTGTTTTATTCTGTTTGAGACACTGATGTGATGAGCTATGATTTTTGATGTGAGAGATTATCTGCATGCTGTCTGTGCTTTGGAGAGAGGAGACCGAGGGGTGGAAGAAGAACATTTATGAAGAGTTGACTGTTGTTTTCTGAATATGTTTGTGCTTTATCTTTGTCCTTTCTTAAGCAGCATCACCCCATTCTTCAGCATTCTCTGTACTGCGAAGGGAGCCTGTTTGTCGATGCTTTTCTGTGTGCTCTCTGCCATCCTCTATGCCATACTATTAAAAAGCAGTGAACATTCACGGAATTGGTTTTCCTTTCAACGCACTATAAAAAAAAAATTTCCATTCCAGACCCCCTCTGCTGAGGTTGCTCACCCCCTTTACGACACATTTCCTAGAGGTTCCTCCTGATTCGCTTTCAGGCCCCTGGAACGGTTCAGTCCTTCCAAGGTATTTGCTTTTTATTTTTACATATTGTGTTACGTCTTACCATAGTGAGGTGCTGGTAATATAGCCGTGGAGAACTAAACAAAATAGCGGGGGTTTTCTTTAGTATTGTACTCCAGGGGCTGTTTTTAGTAATGAGAGAGGTCTTTTCCACTGGAGGGAAATGTAGCCAGAAAAGAATACCTCTGCCAAGTAGGATTCTGGTTTTCAGTAGGACTCCCTGTCCTGAGAATTTTTATTTTCTTCGTTAATTTCCTAAGATGACTTTTGTTATTTATAAATACTCAGAATGAAGCTACAGATGAAGACAACTAAACTGAGAACATAAAAAAAGTCCAGAGTGTGGCAGAAATCATTACATTGCAAAGCAGACTTTTTCAGCAAGACAAGATTTGAAAGCAGCAGAAAGAGCATGATACAAACCTATTTGTCTATGAGAAGTTAGTAACTGATTACTATCAGAGAAAGCATTCTTCAGCACATTCATCGTGGAAATGTCCATATATGAGAATATAATGAGATCATATGAATGTAGGTTTGCATAAAATCCAGCTGTTGAGATGTTCCCAAGATACCAGCAGCCAAAAAAAGCATACCAGTGAACAAGGATGTGAATGTTTGCCAACAGTCACTGCTGAAAGGGAGAGCAAGCATAAGGATTAAGTCTATTTTGGGAGTGGGTTTGGGGCTTTTTGCACAGCTTTTCTGTTATCTCTTTTTTGGACTAGCCAAGTGCTTGGCAAAAGCAATAAATAAGTGCGCAGTGATCTCACAGCGTATAAGATGAAGGAACAGAAATGAAAGAGAATAATCTCTCTTCGAGATTTAAAACTGGTGGATGGTGAAATCAATGCAAGGTTTGTGTCCTGCCTACCTGCCCCTGGGAGAAGATTTGTGTCCATTGAAGACTGGAGGTTCCTTGGGCTGTTGTCACAAGCTTAATGTCTCCTAGCTGCTCATGACCAGAAGTTTTTGCAACTTAGAGGCTGTTGAATACCTTATGTAAGATGAGGCTTGGTTCATGATCCTTTTAGAAGAGGTACATTATTTTCAGTCAATTTACTTATTTTCTGGCTGCTGGGTTGAAACGGTAGTTGGATAGATGTGGAAGCAGACTTTTGTTACCTGGAGGGTTTGATTTCCACAGGGCAGGTATGCAGTCATGTACTGCTCCTAAGGGAAGCAGAAGCTTGCCCTGCAACTGGTATATCTGTTTGGTGAACAGATGAAAGGCCTCTTGCAGTTGTGATTTCACCAGAATGAAGTAGATGTTGCCATTTAAAGTATTTGATAGTAGTGATTCTTAGCACCACACCCTTGACAGCTCCACTGAGCTTTTTCATGGGACAGCCTCAGTTGGTGTTACAGGTCTTGTGTGCTGCAGCCTTCAAAGTGAATACCCTCAGATTCTGTGTCAGTGCAATCCCCTCTCCAGTCTGTTACATATCAACTTGTCCTAGTGTTTATTATACTGATTTGCAAGGGACATAAAAAAAGTGTGTTCTCCTCCTATTGTCATAAAGGTGTAGTCTTTGACACTGTTAAAAAAAAAATCTATCACATGGTTGATGGTATGAGGCACTGTAAATATCAGCTCTGTTTCTAATTGTACCCTTCCTGGAGAAGTTAACTAACTTATGTGTCATGGAGTAGACAACTGATCCAGCCTTCTTCAAAACAACACGTTTTGTACTACACCTAAAGCCAGCAGTGAGTCAGCTACAGGAATTAACTCTATTGTGTCATCTTGGTGCCAGCATACTAGGCTGCATTCTGTTTGCCAGCATTAGGTAAGTATCCGATGGCTTCAGGCTGTTTTGCATCTGTGGCTTCAGCTTCCTGAGCAATCATCTGCAAGGAAACTGAATCAGAAAACTGAAGGAAAAGGTGGGTCACACGGAATACTGGTGCATGATGTTGTCTGTTTTGTATTTTTAACCAGTTATTGGGTTGTATTGTTTGACAGATTTCATGCATTTTATGAAGCCTGGCCATGCCTCGAAACCTCTAGGAAATATGGTATGTGTTATGCCTTCCCAGCGTAGAGAAATTAAAACTTTGTTTTAACAAAACTGGATTAGCTGTATTCCCAGCTAAATTAGTGACTCAGCAAGAGACTCTTGATTCCCAGTCTTGTATTTTATACATGATGATCTGATAATATGTGCTATATTTTGTATTACAGAAGGCTGGGTCCCCTTGCTGTTGTAACTTTAAGTCCACCCATTTGAGTCACATAAAAATGTGAAATAGACCTGTGAGTCCATGACAGATAATATTCTAGAAAATAATACTCACTGAGGAAGTACTTGATTGTTCCCAAATTAGAATTACTCAACTAGTGTCCTTAGCAAATCAATATTGCAAAACACACCAATTAAATGAGATAATTACTCAAAATTGGGCCAACATTTTCATTCTATGAAGGAGCAGCCAATATCTAAGAAGCTATTCATCTGCTGAATAGCACCTTGCTGAGCATGAGTCATAATAAACAGCAGTAAATCAGAAGTCTTTGTTACTTAACATCTGTGTACCTTTCTCCATTAGGCAGTATATCAGCCATGAATATGAAGCCTTTGAATACAGGTAATATTTACCATATAAGGGCTTAGTGAATCAGTGAAACAGCTGGATATAAATCCCATTTTTGATTACTAGTCAGCCTATTCTCCTTTCCTCTTAGTTACCACAAGGTCAAGGACAGATGCAAGGGAAAGAATAACTTGCCAGAAAGAGAAGCCAAGCTGATCACTCCACTGCCATCCTTCTGAAAATTACAGTGCATGTAATATATTAAGCCAATGTAGTAAAAATCCCGGGTTAAGAATCCTTTTAAAATGTTTGTTGGAGGAAATAGAATACTGTAGCAGGATGGTAGTAGTTCCTTTGTTATTACAGATCACTCATATCTTTAACTGCAGTTTTCTTAAGCATAATTCCAACACACCATTCTAGGCAGATACTGAACAAGAATGTGTACGATTTTTTTCATCCTGCTGTCTGTGTAGTTAATCACATGGTGGATCCTGTCCAACAAGATTCCCCAACAGCACAGCTAGCTGTTACTGTTTGGTACTGGCTTCTTACCTCTTTAATTCCAGCAGCAAAACTGCATTAAAGGACAACTTAAATACATTCAAAATGCCTCTATTTAATAGCAGAATTTGTGGTAGTCACCAGAGGGAAATTGTGTAATCATGAACAGGGAAAGAAGTGCCAATGAAAAGATCTCTATTAAAAGTTGATCCAAGGCATGAAAAACATTGTGAGTGTATGAACAAATTAATAGATTAACAAGATTAGCCTGTGCCGTAAGCTGTGAAAGTAGAGCATTAATTCAGATTGTTGGATTCTTGTCCTCCAGCCCTTATTTTGACTTTTTTTTCTAACAAGATCATTAAAGTGTGATCAGTGCCATATCTGTTTAGGGGGGGAGGCTGATGCTGGTTACATCTGCTATTAGTTTGCTCCATCTGCATGGATATTCTAGTTAATGTTAAGGATGAAACAAATAAGAGCAAGATACCACCTGAAAGAAAGTTCTTGCAGGAAATCAGGGTAGCATGGATGCTGTTTCTAAAGCCAGATTTTAGGACATCCTCCCTTGATTTAAGAGACCAGTTGGCTCTAAGTATATTAAAATATCTGTTAAAATACTCTGTTCAGATGTAGTAAAATGCTTTAAATTATCTGTTCCAACTGTTCTTTAATTCAGACCCACCATTGAAACTCATTGTAAGAATAGCAGAAATATTATTTATTAATTCAGATACTCATCTATGTAATTTTATTTTTTTATTTCTTCAAGTGCATTCTGTACTTTTCCTTCTTGGATACTACCTTTCACCATCTCCACAATAACAAAAGGATAATTTTCTGTTTCACAATGGTGACTATCTAAGGTCTGTTCTAATTAACACTGAGAAAAGAGGAAATAGAAGATTAGAGAATAAAAAAAGTGGAAGGGGAACAGAGAGCTTATTGCATATGTTCAAGGAGTAAGAAGCATCAGAAGTGCAGATATAGGAGTCGTGAACCGTTAGGATGCTATAAATATTCTAAGGTAATGTCTTTTCTTTAAACTGTCATCAGGAAAGTGGATGAGAAGAACCTGATAAGACAAAAGTCTGTGGTTTGAATTTAGAAGAAACATAATTGCACCCGTCCAGGGTGCAGAAAGTGTTCTGATACTGTTAGATACTAAGACCAGGAAGCAGCCACTGGGAGGAACTTAGTTGTGCAACCTTGCTGGAGTCAGTGGAAAGACACACAGGGCTGGGCAGACATGAGGCAAGGTGTTCAGGAGTAGCTCAGCAGAAATGCAGGAGAAGGAAGGCAAGGACCAGGCTGGCTAACGCAGGTAAACATCACCTGGCAACCAGGGAGCTGCCTCATGGATGGCCAGTGAGGTGATCTATTTCTGTCTCCGTGGCCGCTAGGTTACCCCCGGAGCTCCTCTGTCTCCCACCCCACCTTTGGTTCAAATGCCTCCTTTGTTTTGCTCTGCCTACAGTGGCATTTGTCAAAGCTGAGGACTGGGCTGAGCACAGCCCAGATGAGCTGATCTCCGGCACAGCGTGAACTGCAACTGGGAGTTCCATGTGTTAATTAGATGCAGTGGAACGGGAGGAAAGAGGATTTAGATCGATGAGAGCCTAGTCCAAAGTAACAGACCCAAACTGTTACATACTTGACCTTGAGCGTGCTTAGGCTGGTAGGGAAGCAGAGGAGTTCACATGAGTGCTGATGCTAATAGGGCTGGTACACTGAAGCATTTATTTATGTTCAGCAGAAACCACCATCTGTTCTTCGCTGCTGTTGGATGTCTAAGGAGTGACATGTCAAACATCTTCGAAGGCTTTTTAAGCCTCAGGAACCATCATGTTGTAGTTACCTACAGACTGTGGCAAATAAGAATCTATGTGAGAATAAGTCTTTCAAAAGAAGGGAAGAAAAAAGCTAATGGGTCCAACTCACACTCACTTGCCATTTGAATACTTGGTGATCTTTGTTAGTGAAAATAAATGTAATGATTATAATAGAACTTTGAAATTCTGTAGTGCCGCTCTGATGTTCTGTCGTCTGAAGTAGCAGAAGGTGAAGCTGCTGATCACAGTTGCTGCGCTCTTTGCAGACAAACTACTAACTATTTTCAGAGATTTACTGCATGGGCTTCAGTTGGTGCACCTTTCCTCTACTGTGAACACAACTGCATAACCGATGCTTTAGACCCAGGAGGACAAAAAGCCTGGAGTCGGTAATAATTATAAGGTATCTCATGTTACCGTAAGATATCTAAATACAGTGTTCGCTAATTAATATAATAGCAAGGTATATTTAAATAGATTATTGGAGACTTTGATGCATCTGCAATGCTAATTTACTGTCTGCATGAAATTGAGAGCAGGATATCACAGAGCTAAATATCCCAAATGGCACCACAAAATGTTTTGCTGCTTCTTATCAGTTATTTAGTCTCAATAGCGGAGAGTGTGCATTTTTTTTACAACAGGAAAGCAGCTGTTATGCTGGAGATTCTATTTTTTGCTCAGCTGCTGAAATGTATTGGTTCAGAATCTTAGAATTAGACCATGTATGGATATGAATATTGTTTTGGGGAGATAATTTTTGGACCTCTGATGTAAAGATTTACTATTTGTTTTGAGAAATATCCTTTCTGCAAAATGTTTACCTGACACGCAGATCCAGTCTATCCCATGTAGTAGCTTTACACAACGCACACCCAGACTTCCCTCTAGCCTCTTGTACCAGCAAATAAGTTCTTTGAATCGATGCCTGTACTTTTCTCAGATTCAACAAAATATAGCTTGAGGAAGCTTAATCTGTTTAAAACTAATTTCAATCTACCTTATCAATCTTTTCTCAGCTCCCTAAACATAACAAGTGGGAATGCGACATTTCAGTACCATGGGTCAGCTCTATCTGACAAATAGAAATACTGGGGGCTGAAACTCCAGTCTGCTCTATAAATATTGAGATGGAAGTTACATTAGTATGCTAAATTAAAAGGAAATGTGAAACTTTTTGGTGTATACTCCTAAATTGGTGATTCTTTTTTAATTGTCTGTATTCATCCATACTGATTATTACAGTGGTTTACCACCACATTTGCATTGATACATTGCATAATCCTAAATTATCATTTTGGTTTTCTGTGTTGCTACTTTCCGAACAACTGAACAACTTCTGTTGTTTTTCTTGGCTTAACTGCAGATTGTCTCCACCCTCTTTCCTTCTGCAACTGATCAAATTCTGCAAAGAATTCTCTGCTTTGGATAAACTATCGGTTCCCACCCATGATGTTCTCATTGAGGTTGGAAATGTTATTGATTTTATTTCGTGTGGGAAAAACTTGGCTAACCCTTCAAAACCATCTTTTAAGTTCTGTAATTCAATGAAGTCTTTATTTACAGTGGTAATAGCTATTTTTCCCAGTGCTGTCCAAACTGAGTTCTCTCTGGTTACAAAAGAATGAAGTGCTGTTTTCCACTTTCATGACAAAATAGTTCTATTTTACTTTTCAGTTTGGGGAAAAACCAGCATAACCTAGTTCAGAAGCTTTTCTAGAAAAAAGAAGCAGCTGTTACTTTCCACATTATGCTATCTTAATGGCTTTTGTACCAGGGACTGGGGGAGGAAGGCAGACAGTCATATACAACCTGATAATTGTAAAACTGTTACTCTGAGATTTGGATTTTCCTCTTCTTTCCAGTCCTGATCTTTGATCCCACACACTAGCACATGAGCACTGAATTTCATTTCTGTCCCTTGATTAAAGTGGTGTTTCTCTTCTTTGGACTCAAAATTATCTAAGTACAATATTGTAGTGTGATGTGTATACAGCCACTTCTCAAGCATTGTTGTTTCAGATATTTACAGTGCCCCTGATAGAAGCTGGTTTTACTGAGGTCTTCATTAGATATGCCTAAAGCTGTGCTGATACGAACTATGATTTCCTCACATGAACACAAGAAATGTGAGTGGTGACGGTATGGAAGATGTAAATGAAATCTTTGGAAAGCTATGCAAAACTGAGGCATTGGTTTTCTTTTCTGAGGACCACCAAAGAGCAGCTGGGAGGAGGTAAGAAACTTGAGAACAAATGTGATCTGGGGAAAACCTGAAACTTAGTGTCATCCTTGACAGTTTCATGGCAATTGTGTTGGGTTTCACTTAACCATACCAGCAATGTAATTACATCTTACTTGTCCAATCCCCACCCTCTTCCTCATATAAAAGGTATTGCCTTCTGCTGGAGAGTTCTGGTTCTCAGGCAGCAGCAGAAGATATGCCAACTCCTGATAATAATTATATTAGTAAAGACAAAAGAAATAAATAGGAATTTCCTGGAGAATGATATTAGGAGGAAGTAGGATACCAGATTAACTTCTTACTTGAAAGTGGCTAAGTTACATAAAGGATTCAAGTAACAACAGAGAGATGGCTTAGAGAATACAGACAGATGCTAAAAGAGCAGTGCCTGTGAAAGGTGACAAAATCCAATTGCTTTAAAAGGAGAAAGCTGGATTGCTGTACAGCCATTGTCTCTGTGTGAGCAGACAGGGAAGGTGGATACGTGAATTGGCAGACAAAGTGAAAGAAGCTTATAAGGACAATGAAATTTGACAGGCAAGAATGAAAGGAAGGTACATCTAACATTAGTATGTGTTTAACTACATCTCTGTCATTAAGGAAATAACTAGTTCAGAAAATGGCCGCAGCTAACTTGCAGCAATAACAGTGGTGCAGTACCTTCTAAGACACTACACAGTCAGTGTTTCTAGCACACACTTAGTTAATGGCTTTGAACGAACGTTTGACTGGGGCCTAAACCTACAGCAGAAATTTCCAAATATCCTTTTTCCCTAGTGGTCTGCTTGTTTGGAAGTGTTTTAGAAGGACAGCAATTCAGTGGTTCATGTACTTCTGTTCTGAAACATCTTGGTGAATTTGTTTCCAACTGCTTGGTCAAACGGCCCCAGAAATCTTTTCAACAGTTTTGCATGATCTACAAGCGCTGATCACAGATGGGGACCTCATTCTATAAGGAACTGACGTCATACTAAGACTGGAGCACATCAGTCTGGGCTCCCAGGCACCTGAAAGCGAGGCATTGTGATTTTCTTTATTTTTAAGTTCCTTTTCCTGCCCACCATTGCACTTCAGACACATTATGAGCAAAATAATAACTCCATGTGCATTCTCTCTCTGTTTCAAGGCACCAGAGAAGTTGGCTTGAACTTCACTCTGCCGGTGCTGGCAGCAACCTCATCTGCAAATGTGGCACTCCTTTTGTTAGCACTCTCTCAGGGCAAAGGAGATCAGATTTAGATGTTTGGAGGATTTTTATATCTCTTCTTCCAGCCTTTTCCCTAGGTGATTTTTCTCTTCTATCTGTATGTTCTGGATCTATCTGTCTTTCTGCTATAGGGACTTATGCCAAAAGAAGACCTAAATGAAGTAATCAGTCTTCTCTGTGCCTCAATCACAAAGCCTCATATTCCTTAGTACTGCCTTGAAGGATCCCTGCCGGTGACTCAGCCACCACAAAAAAGGCATCCCTTTCTTGTTGCCTCTGCCTACCCAAGTGCATGCTGTTCAGTTGTGGGCCCTACAGCAGGTCTAGATCATGCTCCACAGCTAAGCAGTAACTAAAGCTTCAAGTGTCCTGCTAACAGTGTCACCCAAGTATAATCCAGGCCTTGACTCAAATTGACAAGGACAGGTTGGCCTCTGGAATAATCTCTTTAAATAGCAGCAGCCACCTCTCTCAAAGGCACTTCCCTCCCCCAGACAGGCTGGACAGCTGCTTACAGCACTGTGCCCATTATTTCCCACCGGGCACTGCAGGGCAGGCACTGCTCACAAGCGTGTCCCCTGTCTGCAGCCTCCCAGCTTTGCTTCACACCAGGAATTACAATGAATTTTGCAGCACAGTTTCTCTACTCCAGGGTGCTAAAAAACAGAACTCCCAGGGACCGCTCCAGGGAAGATGAAGAGTACGACCCTTTCTGGCAAAGGTTGGAGAATATTGCTGTCTGACTTAGAGCTAGAGTGCTCCTTTCTCCCCCTCAGGGGTCATGGTCAGCCCTCGGGGTCCACCCAGGGCAAGGCCCATGGACATGACAATCCCTGGACCCCTTCTGCCTCCCTATGGTGACGTAGTCGGAGTTTTGCTTCGCCTCGTTGTTTATTTAGTTGCTGTGCTGTATAGGTAATGCTTTCTTTTTACTTTCCTTATTTTATATAAAAAAAAAAAAAAAAAGAAATTGTAATTTTCCAATATCTGCCAGGGTTCTGTGGATCTGAGTTGCTTTTGGAGTCATCCACTAGAAGCAGTGGAGATTTGAACACTTTAAACCCATGGAATTCAGCTTTTTTATTTCTACATTAGTATGATTTTAGAAATAACCCTAGACAAGCCAATGGACTGCTCAAAATTTATCTTGGATAGCCTGTATCATATCCTGCTATTACAGGTGTTCTGCAGTTGTCTTCGTTATGGTGCTTATGGTCTTCCTGAATTCCTTTTTTCAGGCTTGGATGGTGAAGATGGAATTTAGCAGATGTCTAGTGCCCTTGCATAGTATCAGATTGAGGCCAGGGGGGTGTGGTATATGATATAGTTGTGTTTGCATAACCTTGCTTTTAACCTTTTCTATGGTTGTTTTCTCCACCAATTTTATTATCTGGACACTGCTTGCAAGATCACAGCCTGGTGTTGCCAGATGTGGTATAAACACGGGGCAATTCTCATTTTGTGCGTCTTGCCAATGGTTGCAGATGTTGGTAATGTGTGCTCAGTGCTGTTAATAAACCCTTATGGAACACTAAAGGGAAAGACGAAATTCCAGTTCTGCTTTGAAAAAATGACTTGACCAAAGTCACACATGATGTAATGCATTCTGCAGCAAACTGATAATCTTAAACCATTCACCACTCTTTCCTCTGGGTAATGCTATTTGTTCTTTATTTCAAATGAATTATAGAGATGTGTTAATCACCAGAGAATCTCTAAACTCAGAATACATTTAACTTAAAGAGGAAAAAATGTTTAATTACTTGAAGAGTTTTAACTGCCAAACTGTGTGCAATGTTTAATAGTGATCAGTTGACATACACAGCTGTGACTGTCCTGTAAGGACTGCTCAGAGGTGGGTGTTTGAGGGACACTGGATGGAGTTGAATAAGAGGTAGCCAAGAGGGGTGACCTTCTGAGTTCCTGCATTCATATTACTTTCTCATGTTATCTGTTTAGCAGCTGACACACAGTTGCCGTTGCCAGCAGTAAGCAATGACATTTCCACAGTGTGTGAAGAAGCCTGGCAGTGGGTTATGACCACAGATAAGGGCAAATATAGTACTAGGCTTAGGCTCTGGTAAATTCGACTTACTGAAAATAAGGAGATATTTTATCAGAAGTGATAACACAGCTTGATTGTTCCCTGCATGAGCCTGAGCTGTGTTTGCATTTGTGGCTGGTATAGCATCACCTGGTTTTGTCAGACCTGTATATGGTGAGTAAAGTTATAAACATCTGCTCTATTTCAAGGCTTGGTTATTATGTACCTATCTAGACTGAATGGCTACAGTGCATACATCTCCAAACTTGTGTGTCATACAGGCTAGTAACTAAGCCTGATCTCTTTTGTCTTAAACACACTCTGAGAAGTAGCCCTTCTATGAACTTCCTGCAGAATCATAAGCAAGTCACTCGATCTTTCTGTGCCCCAGTTTTTACCAATTAAGTTGAGCTAATATTTCCTGAATTTGTCTTTGTGTTTAGGGTAAGATGTTGGAAATTCTTATGTGATTTAGGAACAAAATGACTTTGTGTAGGATTTGCATATCTAAATGTCAGAGATGCATTTTAAATTTCCACCTGTAATTGCCACCGGTTGGAGTAATATAGTCTCAAATGAATGTTTCTAAGTGCTAGTGTTATACAAAACAATAATAATTTGTGGAAATAATGTTTGAGTACAGTATTGTCTTTATCTGTTTTAGCTGTATTATGAGAGTGATTCAAGGTGTTCTTTCCTCATGCCTGAGGGACTTAACTTGTCACCCTGTAGTGCTGCAGAGGACACTCAGACGCTATCTAGTGCAATAACCTAGAATTACTAGCAGTGAAGATGATATCTATTATGTTTCTTGCAATTTGTTAAGTCAGCAAGCCTCAATTTTTATATCGTCTATCTTTCATATAGCTGCTGAGATGCTTTTAAGAATTGCTGATATTGCAGCATTTGGATGTGTTTGGGGAAGAGAGCAGAAAAAGTACAAGAGGAATTGAGATGGAGCAGGAATACTTAGGTGCTACTGGGAAAGGAGATTTCAACAAATGGGGAAAGCGTTAGAGGGGAAAAGCTCAGGCATCCAGAAGGGTCAGAGGAGACAGGGCTGGACACATGGAATAAGAAGGATTAATGGAACTGGAGAGGTTCAGGGTAAAAGAGGGATTTAGATGAGGGAAGGGGCCTCTGTCATATCCTGGGATTACCGCTTTCTCACTTGCTTGAGAGGAGATTCCAGCCTTGATTACATCTCAGTCATATGACAGGCAGACTGCTACCTCCATCAGGCTGCTCCTCCTGCATCACTCTTCCCACCCTCCACTCAGTATATGACCCATCTCTGCTCAACACTTTGAGGCATGAAGCAGAAGTGACTTTAAAGGAGCCCCTTTTTGCTGTAGCAAATATTCCAGACTTGCAGCCATAAGATCTGATCCCATTTAACCAGAAAGCAGATGATGAATATGTCTAAAACTGTATCTTATCAACATCTGTTGCTCAGTGAGTTCCATGAAGATGTTCAGGGAGCCTGAAGATGATGGTAGCATTGAGCTTAAGAAACCCAGAACATTAAAAAAGAATGAAAGAAAAAATCCACATATATAGAACATGTGTTTATGTGTGCTGATAAGTTAATTACAGGCTAGCCCAAATTTATTGAGATGGTTTGAAGTAGTGTTCAAGCTTTCATCATGTTACTGATCAGTCCAAGTTGGACACTGGAGTTTGAAATTCTTGTCATGGTGTAGATCTAGAAGGATGCTAAAATACTCTATAGAACTTGTACCGTACTGTCAGTCCCTCTTCATGGTGAGTGTGTACCTTTGTGCATGGAGATGATAAAAAATGCTCTAGAAATTACGCAGAAATGCTGAGTTTTCAGTCTTATACTACAATTTCTTTGTTTCCTTTTGTGACACTTGAATTTCTGTCTTGAAGCAGCACAGCAACATGAGATTGTATATCCATAATTCTAACTTCATTTCTGCCTCAAAATGTGTTGTTGTGACTCATTTTGTGAGAGATGCAAAAGCTACCAAATGGGCCAAATGCTGATACTGGGTATGTCTGCAAATCAAAATGGTAGACCAAAGAACAGTCTACCCCCATGTCTTCTCTGTAGTGTGGTGGCCAGTAACAAGAACTTGGAGAAACATGAGATCCACCTGAGATGCTTTCTTTCACATGTTTTCATAGTGTCTGCCAAGTAGGTGCTTAGGGGCTTTCAGAATCACAGGTTGCCTCTTGAATGTGTTTATTGATTGTTATTTGACCTACTTCCATATAGTTGCCCAGGTTTTTTAGGAAGCCATTTGTACTATTGTCCTTCATAGCATCCTGTGGCAATGAGTTCTGTGAGCTAATTATTTTCTGTAAGAAGGGAACTTTTGAATTTTCTATCTGATGCTTTCATATGACCTCCCCCTAACAGTTATACTGGAGAAACAGCAACTAATCCTTCCCAGTCTGCTATTTACTGGACACCTGTGATTTTGTGGGTTTTTTTGCTCTTTTGGTTTTAGAAGCTGAAGAGGTCCAGTATCTCAGTTTAATTTGTTTAGTCTGTTTCATGGATCCTGAGGAAGGCAGTCTGTGTGTGCTTCATCTGATGGGGACACGTAATTGTCCCATCATCGCAGTAAAACTGTGTTGGTGTTTCTTTCTCCTTGTAGTGAAGGCAACAGTTGTCATCTTTAGGCAGAGTATGCACTACTACTGCATTTTGTCTTCCCCAAATTTTTTTTGTTGAGTTTATTACATTATTAGTTTATTGCTATTACCATTTTTCCAAATGTGTTTTTCCAAGTGTTATTTAACCCTGGTGAAAATAATCAGTATATTAAAAAGAAGAATAAAAAATAAAGAAGAAAATGGAAAAATTATTCTATAAGTCATTACTTTTTATCATTCTAAGAGTACATTTCAGCACACACTCTCTTTGCATTGGCTTTGAGACTTCAAGCTATATAAAGCTATCTGCTTAAACAAATGGTACTTTTTCCAGTTCCTTAATTATTCATGGAATGTCTGCATATAAATATCTTTTTTTATTTTTTGCAGTTATGCTGAGGAGCTGCTCTTGAAAAAGTAGGTTTATAAACTGTATTTTCATGTTTGCTTTTACTAATCACATTAAAGGTAAAATGTCATAATTTATAAGCATGTAACAAAGCTTGCCAGTTGGATATTTGGTTTATGGCTGGAAATAAACTGACTTTTTCATTAAAACTTGCCTAGACAAACTCCAAAAAAGGAAAAGCAATCCATTTGAAAGGAGCAATGTTTTATAATGCTTGGTTTTGTATTTATATTGGCTCAGAGTGGTGGGCATGATTGCTAGAATAGGAGCCATGTTTTGTTACTGCGCATGAGAAGTCATGTGCTGTCTTTCTGTGAGCACTTGCATGCTTTGCTGCCTTCTTTGGCTGTTCCTGCAAAAGAAATTCATATTGAGGTGATCTACACCAAATATATGAGCAGTGTTTGAGGAGGGAAATGCATCTGATACAACAGCTGCCTGTTTCTGAGGGATTATCAGACATCAACCCACTGATTACATTGAGAGTTTGAAAGCTCTCAGTGCATCTATGGCACACCTGGACAGGTTCAATAGGGAAAAATGTCCTTTGCTAATGTTAATGGAAAATATGTACACAGACAGAAGGGGAATTAAAAAGCCATCTGAAATAAATACATGCAATGCATACGTATACAATAGCATGATGATACTCCTTTGGTAATGAAGCTGCAGAACTTTCAGATGCAAATGGATGATAGTTTCCATATTAAATGTTGGGATGGTAATGTTTCAGATGTCTTTAAACCTATCTCAAGCTTGAAAAGCAAATTAATATTTTTCAGCTGGCTTGAGTTTTGTTATTTTATTTTAATGGTCATAAGGTGATGTCTCCATCAGGGTCCTGATACTCACTGTTCATGAAAGCAATGCTGCAGATTAAGGACTGAGAATCTGATTTATTTTCCTCCTTTGTTCTGACAAAAAAAAAAAAAAAGAAAAGAAAAAGAAATAGGACAAAAAATTAGTATCCCATTTTGTTTTTTCTGTTTGCAGATAAAAGTAGTCGATAGTAGTAGTGTTGCGACGGGTTACACTGCAGTTTGCACTATCTAGGAGTACCCTGGTTCACCAGTGGACTTTGGTGGACATCTTTGGCTGGGTTTGTTTGTTTGTTTGGGGTTTTGTTGTTTTTTTTTTAAATTAATTTTGTAGTTAATTGCAACAGATGCAAGGAAAAAATATGAATTTATAAAAATCACAAGTTTTTGAGCTATCTATATATTTTATCCTACATATGCACTTTCAACTCAGTTTAAAGAAACCTCATTCAGTGTAAGAAATGTCATTCATTGCTAGTGCTTGCTAAACATTTTTAGGTAATAAATTCAGAGATAAGATGTAAATGTTATATATGTTGTTCTTTTTGGAGTGATTATGGGCTACTGTGATATGGAAAATTTTTTTGGGGGGGAGGTAGGGAATGAACTCAACAGCAATGTGGCTTCTTAGATGATGATAGCTGTTTGTGCTAGGGGCTATGCGGTAATAAGTTGAAAGGGAAACAGTTTGATCTGATTCTCATCTTTGCATTAAGCAAACACTGGAAGATTAACATCTTTATGAAGTTTTCCAACCCTCTAACTCCAAAGGAACAAAAATGCAGAAAAGTATGGAATAGAACACATTGATAAGCTATTTAATTTGAAGACAGAATGCCTGATCTTTTGGGTGTATCAACTTAAAGACATGGAATTGGGAAAAGATTTTAAACCACAAGTTTCAACATAAACAAGTTACAAATGAGTAAATACTTTATCTTGGAAAATTAGTGTTGATCTCATAAATTTTGAAGAGAGAAGACTTTGCTATAAAAATTTTCCTTTTTTGTCTTCTGTGCTACTTGATTCAAGTAGCAACCTTTCGTATTGTCCATATTGTTACATGATGTCCTCAATGGAACAATTGGAAGTGTAACAGGAAGCAGAGGTACTGGCACAGATTATTAGGACCACAAAGAAAAGGGATGATGCTGCCAAAAGTGGGGCAAATTACTCAAAAAGCAGAGGTTTCTAAATATTTTTTTTTAAGGTCTACGATGCACGTTACAGTGCTGATTGCTGCTGTAAAACCAGCTTTAGCCAGCCCTGCTGATGGATAACTGCATAATTTAAATCCAGATTATTTCTTTCATGGTAAATTTTTTTTGTTGGAGATGATGGTATGATCTCTGACATAATGTGACATGTACATTTTTCAGAAAACCCTGTCTTCCAAATAGATTGAGTTCTCCATGTAGAGGCGGTTGTACCCTCTGTGAAATTATAGCCACAGACCGGGGGTGGTATCAACTCTTTTTCAAATCACTGGACTTATGCTTCATACTCCTTCTTCTCCACGTTACTCTGCAAATTCCCAAAATTCCCAGAAGTTTTGCATTTATTTGGTAGTACAGCTGCAAACTCCTACACTATAACATATTATCCCTTGTGAACTTGTGAACACTGTGGACCATAGAATAAGGCAATTAAAGGTAAGAAAACTGGCAAATCTTTGTAGCATTGTTGACTCTCCGAAGTTTCTTGTGAAAGAAGGTATGTGTGAATTCATGGTGTCATCTTATCTACAGGTATTTTTATCCAACTCACAGATCAGGAGACCTAGTTCTTTAGCTTCATAGTAGGATATAATTGTTATCCCTTATCAAAGTAACTTCCTTCCCATCACGAGGCAGCTGTCGACTGTCCAGAGTATGCTCTGCAAGTACGCAAGATCAGAAAAGTAGACCTCTTGTGTGCAATGTAATGATATTTGTTACTGCTATTAATAGCATAAGGAAATGGTCTACAGCAGTTATTTGCCTTTTCTGAAAAACATGGAGCTGCATACAACAAATACAATTCCAGTTATTCCAAAATTTCTGGAAGCACTGAATTAGGATCATTGCCTACTAAGTACTGAGGAACATCTGGCTGTCCTGACTGCACAGATTTCATGGGTATGAGAGTTTCATAGTTTGTCCACATGCCAGGTTACCTTAGGGTCTTCTAAAAGCTGGCTAGTTACAGTAGCCTTCAATTCACCTACATGATAAGTAATATAACAGTAATAATTCAGGCTGCCCATTTGAGGCTTGCAAACAGCAACTGAAATGCGCATCCTTCTTAAATGCCAAGTGTCAAGCCTTTAATCATCCAAGGTTTCCTAACAAGTTTCTTTTATTTGTTTGTAGGGATGACAATAAAATAAAGAAACAAGATGCCCCAGCACTTTGTGAGCTTCACTGTTGTAAGGATGGGCTGATAAGAAATGGCCTAATTGGGCAGAAGCCACCCTCTATCAACCCTGAGAGACTGAAGGATTTTGGTGAGGAGGATTACCTGAACGGGGATGTGAAGACCTGGGAAATGAAGATCGTGAGCCGTAACGAGGAGTTACTTAGGGATGGTCTTTCCCACATCCCTCAGTCAAGCAATAGGACCAGCCTGTCAAGCTGTAACAAGCTGATTCGATTTGAAGATATTAGTGCAGCAGCTTTCAAAATCCAGTGCAGTGTTCAGAAAACCCCCTGCATGGTAGGTAGTCTTTATGGCTTTGCATGTTTCTTTTATTTTCTTTATAAAAGTTAATCAGAAATGAAGGAAGAGTATGAGTTGCAGCAGATCTGTGTACAATGACTCTTGTTCTTATTAGTTATTATTAACTATCAATAATAATTTTCTTCTTACTTGTTAACATTAACCTAAATTCTCAAAGATTGCAGTGACCTGCAAACAAAGGATAAACCTCATTAGACAGATTTACTGCACTGTGGTATTATGCTCCTGGTGAAAATCTCTTGCTACAAGGAGCCTGAGTTGAAGATGCAGACTATCAGTGCAAGCAGTCTAGTGGGAGGGTCCGGTTTGGAACCAGCCCTCGTGTTTGGAGAGGTTGAAGGTACAGATTTTCCTTCCCAGCCTGGCCAGCCCGGGAAGGCTGACTATGTTCTGTAACCAGATGGTTCTGCCATGCGTGTCTTCAAAATGACACACATGCACAAACATAGAATTCCCATAGACATATAAGCATTTGCTAAGCTGTAAGAGAAGTACAGTGGCAGGCTGTTTAATTTGTAGTGTATTTCTACTGAGGGAAGCTGTTCATGAAGGCTGCTGTAGGCACTCTGTGGCTAACCTCTTTTTCCTCTGTTGGGTGAAAAGAGTGTCTTTGCCAAATGGCAGTTCATAGCAGCAGCACAAAATTAATCTCCTGATGCTGACCTGGAGCAGTCTCCAGCTTCACTGCCCATGGATTGTCTTTCTATCCTGTACAGGAAAAGGACCTTGGTGTCTGAACCACTGCTTGGGGTTAACAGTCCCTGGGGCAAAGTCATTGGGTCTGCAAGGAGCAGAAATTCTCCTGGTTCCCATATAGTACCTGCTGCTTCAGGGACAACATAATTGCTTTTGAGGGCACTTTTTGAGCTTAGAGTTCTCGAACTAAGGGTAGCTGGTTTTCGTAGCATACTGCTGAAGTGTGTCTTGTGACTAAGGGCATGGTACAAGACAATTTGGGGCTGTAAGGTGGCACAAAAATCTTGCAGGGTAGTGTTGGCCAGAGTGCAGGGAGTGAAACTGGATGCATTTTGGATTCATATATGTTCAGAGTGACACAGGAATAAACCATCTTGCTGGGTGTACCTGGATTTCCCTTCAGAGTGGAGAAGTTGGCTTGCTCGGGAAGGCAGCAGTGGGAGTGAGCAAACACACATGCAGCATGGGTGGCCAGAGGGGCAAACAGAGGGTTTACCAAACTCTGCACATTGCATTGTTTGTCACCAAAACTCTCATGCTCAAGAACACAGACAGTGCTCTAGACAGAAGTGTCAATCTTCTGCTTTTGTTGAGACAATGTCCCAGAAAAAGTTGCATTTATATTGCAGATAGTGAACACTTCATCTGTCTGCATTTGACAACTCTGGTCATATTTGCTAGATGGATTTAATCTTGCTGTAGGTCTATGGGTGGGAGACTGAGAGTGTCACAGCTTAATTCAAAAAGGAGAATTAGCCAGCTCTTTACCCTTCGATAGACTGGATCATCCCTTCCCTGCAGCTCATGGCATCATGCACTTCTGACAAACAGTTAAAGGATACTGCCTCTGCACATCTGCCAGTGTGAGACTGTGGGAGCCTTGGCCATGTGGGTCATTGAAGGACCTCATTCATACCTTCATCTCAGACGGATCAGACCAACAGCTCAGTACTAGTAGAGTGCACCTTGGACCCATCCCCTGAGCCATCTACATGGTCCCAAGGTATGGCTTCCACTCTGAAAATTAATCAGTCATCACATCCTAATGCAGGAAAGGTGAGACTGCACCACTGAGTCCATCTTTTGCTCCTACAAGCTTCCATGTAATATGAAATTTTCTGTAAACTGATCATGCTCCTGCTCACAAGTAGTTAAGATCTCTTTGGTCAATTCATACCATTTGTTCCCAGACAGCTTTGCCCCTTATGCTAGTTTTGGCTGGGGTGAAGTTAGTTTTCTGTATAGTAGTATGGGCTATGTTTTGGATTTTTGTTGAAAACACTGTTGATAACACAGGGATGTTTTTGTTATCATTGAGCAATACTCACACAAAGTCAAGAACTTTCCTCTTCTCACCCTACACACCAGAAGTAGGCTGGGAGTGCACAAGAAGCTGAGAGGGAACACAGCTGAGACAGCTAACCCCAACTGACTCAAGGGATATCCCAGACCATATGGCATCAGGCTCAGCAGCAAAACTAAGGGGAAGGCTGGCCATAGGGCCACTGCTCAGGGACTGGCTGGGCATCAGCAAGTTGATGAAGAGCAATTGTTTTTATTTGCATCTCTCATCTTTCTTGGGTTTTATTTCTCTCTCTCTGTTATTTTACTTTTCATTTCTTTTTCTTTCATTTTTTTGTTTGGTTTTTTTACAGTATTATACTGTTCTTATCCCACTCTTCTCACTTTTGCCCTTCCAGTTCTCTTCCCCCCATCCTGCTTGGCTGGGATATGGAGTCGAGTGGCTATGTAGTGCTTAGTTGCCAGCTGCGGCACCCCTCAACTTGAATAGTTCTTTTCTCTTGGGTGTCCCTGGCAGGTTCATGCAACATGGCCATATCCCCTTTCTGCATTTACTGTGCCAAGCTAAAAAGGGTAACTTTCTGCAGCCTCTTTTTATGAGCTATGCTTTTGGGATGATCAGTGGAAAACCTATATCCCCAGTTGATTTAGTGTGAAAATAGCCCACGACTGTTGCTATTCAAAGTAATATTCCCACAGAAGTCATTAGTATATGTTTCATGCACTTGTATTGAAAACACAAAGTGGTGTCAAGAAAAACACATATAATCTTTATTTTAACTCATTGTTGAGAGGTAAGAGCCCTTTCAGGGACATTTGTGTGGATGAAAAAAGCAACTATAACTGTAACCTATTCAGTTAATTGAATGGAGTAACACATTGCAGGGCGATTCCTATCTGCAGGTAAGACTATGAATAGAGTGCCCTGGATCCTTATGCAGGAGTTTCCCTGGAGCTGAGATATGGCTTGTGACAGATGTTATAGAGGCCTTCAGTATAGGGAAACAAGGAATTTGCACTAATTTGGGTTAAGTTGCTGGTGTAGGAACTTTAAGGGTTGTTTTGTATTAGCTTTGTGGATGCCCAATATAGGCTGTGCTGTGTGTTGTATGTTAGACAGTATCTGTAGTCCTTAGATAAAATCATGGTGACAAAAGGGAAAACCTAGAGGCTGGTTGAGTGAGTCTTACAAGGTCATGCATCAGGACAGTACAGCTGAGAATAGCATTGACACCTCCTTTGTTAGAATTAATTACTATATTTAAGTTACATGAAAGGAAGCCTCTGTTAAAGGATGCAGAAAAGGCAAACATAAAGAGTTAAAATATTGAGTATCAAAACTAAATAAAAATAATAATATTCTGAAATACACCACCTCAGTGGTAAAGAGTAACTTACTGACAAATTTTTAAATGTAAGAAACTCAGCAACTTTATAGTCACAAGATTCATTTCCTTTAAATCTATTTTTCTCATTGTTCACTCTAGAATCCAAGATTTTCTACAAAACTAAAAATGATAAAACTATTACAGTGTGTGAAGAACCAGTAGAAGTACTGTTTTTTATCTAGTGTTCTTGTTTTGTTTGGCATAGGCTGTTTAGGACAGAAACTATTATCTTGCTAGTGTACTAAGCACCTTCCATTCTTTCAGGTCTGCAGCCAGATTTGCAAAGGAGCAGCAAGTGGCAGCTCCTATTGCAGGATTTTCAGAGAGAAATAGAGAATCTGGCCCCACCTATGGGTGAGGAAGTTAACATATGCTCGTGAATCCACTAAAAAGCCTTAAAACAGTAATCTGAAATATTTATTTTTATTCTATACCTTAAAGCAAATATCTGTTTCAGATATATTTAGTTTATATAAATTCACTTTGAAAGTGCCACAGTCTGGAAAATATGGCAGTACATATTACTCTGTACACTATACACTGTATGCATGACACTGCCAGATATTTCTTGAGACAAATATTTAAAATATGTTGTCATGCTGTCTTTTAATCTATCTCTCTGTGAATTATCATGAATGAGGGCTTGATCCCCTAAATCCCTAGGTCCTCATTTACTTTGGCAGCCAGTGAAAGAAATAGAGCCAATTACTAAACAGAGATGCAGTAAGCCTGGGGAACTGGAACCCACAGACTTAGTAAAGCTCTATTTCACAAGTTACATTGTTTAAAACTCTTGTTTTAGATAATGTGGTGAAGATTACTATGGTGATGCATTCTGTGAATGTCTTACTATAAAAATTTGCAAAAATTTTGCCATTAAAAATATAATTAAAAAGTCATGTATTTTGGACACTGCATCACATGTGCTCTGCTTGCTAATTCCTCTCAGCTCAGGGGTCCTTTCTGTCCCAAACACTGAACAGATTCAAACAGCTGCTGCTTACACTTACACTCCTGAGCAATGCTTTTTATTATTTCCATCATTCTTCAAACAAGAGACGTCTTTACTAATGTTGTATTGGCCTTAGGGTGCAAAATGTACAATAGTCAGGAGTGATTCAGTGTCAGAAACCATACCAGAGATGCAATATGAGGAATTTTCTGACTGCTTTTGTACTTAGGAGATGATCTTATGTTTGGGGCATTCAACATCCAGTTCTAACAAGTGCTAAAATATCAGACCATAGACTGTTTCTTTAAATAATTGAAAATACTTATTTTAATATATATATATATTTGAACACTAAGACTAAAAAAAATACTGTTTTCAGAATTTTTAAGGGCACTGGGTACATATTTCACTGCTGCATGTTTGAAAATTACTTCCATAAACCAGGAAAATCTGGTAGGTAAACTGTCATGCATTTCTAAAGAAGCACATTATGAAATTTACATTTCAGAGCTCTTTCATAGAAGCTGAATGCATGCCTCACCATGGAGCAGGGATGGGGTGTGGAAGGTTTCTCTAAATTTTAGATGTATTGCCATAATAACTTTTCTATACTCCAGTATTCTAGGCTATCCAAGCAGTATGGAATGGACATCTACTTAAAGAAGGAGTTCCTCCAGTACACGGGATCTGTGAAGGAAAGAGGTGTAATTTACCTTCTGACATCACTGCCTCAGGTATAACAAAATGTCAACATTAAAAAATAAATAGATCATAGAATCACAAAATCACAGAACGGTTTGGGTTGGAAGGGACCTTAAAGATCATCTCATTCTAATGCTGCTGCCACGGGCAGGGACACCTCCCACTAGACCAGGTTGCTCCAAGCCCCATCCAACCTGGCCTTGAACACTTCCAGGGATGGGGCAGCTGCTTCTCTGAGCAACCTGTTCCCTCACAGTAAAGATTTTTTTTTCTAATATCTAATCTAAATCTATCCTCTTTTCAGTTTAAAGCTGTTTGTCCTTTCACTACAAATCCTTGTAAAAAGTCCCTCTCCAGATTTCTTTAGGCCCCCTTTAGGCCCTGAAAGGCTGCCCTAAGGTCTCCTTGGAGCCTTCTCATTTGTCAACTGAACAATTTCAACTCTATTTGCCTGTCTGCTTCACAAAGATGGATGGAGCGTAAATCAAGACATTTTTTACCTGCATTGGACTTTCTTTTCTTGCCTTTTGAACCACTGTGTGGAACAGCATAGATAGGTCTGCAAGTATCTGAAAATACTACTTTATCCTTGGCCAATTGCTCATAAAATGCTTAAAAATATTTGAAAGAAAAGCTTGCAAAATGTAGACATCATCATTTTTTTATGGAATTTAGGTGAAAGGGTTTGCATGCTTACTATGGTTCTGACATGTTGAAACCACCAAACATAAAGTGGTGATGAAATTGAACTACAATGAATGATGAGAATAATCTGGATCACCAGTTGATTTTGTAATGAATTTCAGTTATGAATAGCTTGTTTATCATTTGCTGTAGGAGGTTATTGAGTCTCTAAAGCAATAATAATTATAATTGGCATGATACAGCAGCCCAGAAACAGTGGTTATTCCTGCACTTTTGCAATAAGATTAATAAATCCTTCTATTAAAGGGAAACCTAAAATGAAATAATTTCACACAGGCATGAAAGAGGGACTAAATATAGGCTCTGAGGGGCCAGACACTGGCTCTTCTGAGATCAGCTGGAGTTTTACAGCTAATTCCAGTGGAACAAGAATTGAGCCCAGAGGAGTGTAGGAACAGGGATTGATCTTGTGCTGTCTTAGCTCTGTATGTCCTGAGATCATACCAGGTATGCATATATTGTATCATAATACCATAATGTGACCAGCTGGTAGAGGAAAAGAAGGAAGTCAGAATCATATGGGATAACTTTGTGACACTATATAATGCGCAATAAGCAACCGTGTTTTTTCAGGATCAGCAAAGAAAGGGGGTGATCGTGGCTTCGGACAGTAATTTTTCCATGGCTGTTGCTTACCATGCCTCAGAGTTCCGTATTCCAGTGTTTGCCATCATGTCAACCAGCACATCCCCAGCCAGAGTGAAAATGTGCCGTGAGTACGGTGCCATGGTTATATCCTATGGTACTACAGCTAAGGATTCCCAGACGCACGCAAGAAGGTTGGCGCAGGAGAATGGTTACCTCTACCTTGAAGAGTAAGTGCAGAGTCAGACTGATTAGAAAGATTACATTAGATACTTGTGCAGCTCTGCAGAAACAATTACTTTCATTAAAAATTGATCACAGGTCATCAAAATGTTCTCATTACCTAGAGTATGGACAGTTACATATTCCTAGGCACAAATCATGAATCTTTCTATAACAGCTGGGGATGGAAAGCAAAATGAAACAATCTTCCCCCAAATTAGGCAGACTTCCTGAATAGGAATTATATGGGCTAGCATGATAATGGATATGTACTGAGTTTTTATGAACCCTGTACGAAAACATTAAGGCTAGCATTAGTGTAAAGTGGCTAGAAGCTACTTCAGTGCAAAGGGTTCAGTGGCATAGTGTAGAGCAAAAGAAGGTTAATGCTGTGAAATTTTCACATAGCCCATGTGAGTGACAAAACTGTGATTCTGCCTTGAAAAAAGACAAGTAAGAGGTTACTTCACACATATATTTAAAGTAGCTAAGGATGAGTATAAATTTAAGTTTGAAGTATGTAAGGTTATTGAACAAGAGGAATAAAAACATTATTAGAATAAGATGATGGACAAAAATATTTAGAACTGATCCATTTTCCCTCTTTTTTCCTTTTTTCCTCCACAGTCTCTTTTGCCTTTACATTCCCTTTTCTTTTTCCTACCTTTCTTTCAAGTGAGATTTCCAAAAGCATGGAGGGATGAATCATTAGCATGAGGTAGCTGGCAGTCCCTTTGATGCACTGAGCTGGAATGTTATTCTCCATCCCTGTTACTGCCTCTGTGCAGGCTTCATCCACCACTTTGTGTTTGTACAACACCTACTGCAATGAGTGCACGTCCCCTTTCAGCTGCTAGGCACTACTGCATTAAACATAGTAATAATGAGTAATGTTGCTTGGAAAGAGGATCTCAGGATGAGCAGAATGGAGAAAGTCCTCATTTTTTTCCCAGCTGGTTTGTTGGGAAGGCAATATTAAAAACTGTACTCTTCAACTACACTGTTAGCTCTGTCAACAGCAGGTGACTCACAGGGCTGGCTGGTCTGCCTTGTCCGTCACCAAGGGCACAACCTTGTCCCAGACTGAGACTTTCAAAGAAACCTAAGGGAATGAGGTGCCCTAGATCACACTAAAGTTTAAACCCATTTGAGCCATCTTTGAAAACTGCATTGCTTTCCATAACTTGGTGATTTCCAAATTCCTGTCAGCCATTTTTCAATCGATGTGTTAACTCCCAGCCAGCTTGCACCAGCTATCATGTTTGCACATAAGAAAAATTTTATTGTAATTTCATATTTAATCATCCCCTTCTCTCCAAGTAATTATTTATATTACACAATGTAGATATTCTGCAGGTTCACGAAGCTTCAGGGACAACACATGTGAAGAACTTCAGTATGTAGCATTGAGGAACTGGAAATGTACATGTTACCATTAATAATATTACAGCATTTTGATTTATTTCAGGTTACAAGTAACAGGTATTTCAGGTTACAAGAAACAGAGTTATTTAATCTGTTACTACGTTTAATTAAGACTTCATAGGTGCAATTTTTCACACTCTGGAGGAAAAAAAAAGGAATAGAAAATCCCTCACTACACTTGTAAACCTTTTCATAATGGGATGCCTGAAACATATTTTGTCAGGTGTAGACTAGGAGAGCTTTCCCAGAGAGATGTATGCATACATGAATAGCTAGTCATCTTCAAGGCGTGCTGACACACATTCATTGTCACTAGCCAAAGCTGTCTGTAAAACATCAGCTGATCTCCTGTGCTTTAGAATGGAACTTCTGAAATGTCATTTTATTTCAGTTTAATTCTAGGTTGCATGAAATCCCTAGCAATTTGGTCTCTGGATTTCCTTAACCAACAATTCATTCTTTTCTTCCTGAAATAGACATTATGTGCCTGTGTTTGGTTTTACCTGCATAGGTAATGTCCTGTGTATGGTGCGTCGATGTCAGTTCTTCCCATTTCTTGAGCACAACTAAAATACTATGTTATGAAAATGATCGTGCCAGAATTCAATTAGACGAACAAAACTTTTTATCCAAATGCAACTTCCTGTGAAATTCCGGGAATTAAATGTGATTTTTCAAGTTGGAATTCAATCGTTAAGTCTACCTAATTGCTGCCTAGGTGACATGGGATTTTTAGTAACTATAGGTGTTCAGAACCTCATTAAAAATGCAATGTGAATATTGCCAGTGAGTAACACAATACCACTGGGATGATGTGAGAAAGGTAGATTTGTGATTCAGAGGCACAGTTTTCAGTTACTAGTGAAGTTTTACCCCTAAATTGAATATTCCAGGTCCTCATTCATTTTTGCAGGTTCCCTTTGTTTCCCATGTGACCATGGCAGAGGTAACTCTGCGAACTCAATTCTGAATGTTATTTGTGAATAAGAATTTTTCATGAGACAGAGCTGTTCACAAGACCAGTAATATATTTCGCCACAAATAAGAAAGAGGAGAGAGCTCCTTCAGTATCTTGATAAAGACAATGAATTCAAGGGTTCAGTTACTCATCCCACAATGACAGTCTTTAGCTGTGCTATGGGAACTTGCTGTGTTTTGCTACGTATGTGAGGTAACTTCTCAAGAAGGCCTTGCTTTCCACATTGCAGGCATCCTGTGCTTCTGTGCTAAGTCTCTCTGTGCATGTCTAACAGTAATAAAGGCTTAGCTTCATAGTACCCAAATGCCCTGGGTCAAGTAAATCAAGTGAAGTCATTTGATCTATAATTCTGTTTGCTTATCTGTTTGACAGAAAAAGCAGAACTTACAAGCATACAAAGATCTCTTAGTTTGGGGGATTTTTTTTTGCTCGTATACCATTCTACATTTGCATCATTGCTAACTTTTAAATAAAATGCAAAACAGCTTTTAGAAATAGATCCAAGTCAATTGTGACTGTACAGTGGACTTCTCTTCAGACTTTTGACTCTGCCTGTCCCTATTTCTGCTCATTATATTACCTTTGCCTGAAAGTGTTTTACCAGTGAGTATTTTGGCATGACTAAATACTTCTCTTACCCTTCCAGAGTCTTCCAGAGTAATGTGAAGGTATCAGATGTTGGCTCTGGATTGTGGAAAGGCTTAACTCTGTCAGAATATGTTTAGTATTTGTGAGGTTGAATGCAGTGCTTATATTTCATGAAAATTCCTATTCATCACAAGCACTAAATTCCACTTGTAAAAAGAAGAAGATTTCCTTTTGAGACTCTGTTTTTAGTTTGGACTGCAACATTAACAATTTATGAAGCTGAAGCAAGTGATGGCAGTGGAAACACGACTTTTGTCTCACCAGCTCTGTAGACACCTGATGCTAGTAATAACAGACATAAATGCTCTTCAGCCTGAAGGCTATTGGTGGGGTTTACCAATGGCCCAAGTTTTCTCCCAGTAGGTAACAGCATGCAATGGTTTGTCTGATGCTGTGTCCTGTTGTACTGCCTCCTTCCTGCATTGTGCTTGTGATTTACTCTCACCTGTCTTTTTCTGCTGAACAGCGTCCTCAAAGTAGTAGATTGGGCTATTATTGTGTTGACTGCTGTAAACCCTGAGCTGTGCCCTTACTTCCCACAGGGAGGATAGTGGTGTGTACCTGTCAGGCCTGGGAACTGTGGGACTGGAGGTGTACGAGCAGGTGCCAAAGCTGGACGCAGTGATTTTCCCTGCAGGAGGCCACTGTGGCTTGCTGGCCGGGTCGGCTGCTGCACTCAAACACCTCAACCCACATATTTCTGTAATTGTAAGTTTCCTTTACCCTACAAAGCATTGCATTTTAACAGCTTTGCCACAGCTATTTTCAAAAACACTGGTATCTACTGCTGCACTGGCAGAGGTTGCATGTGCTGGGGACAGGGACTATCTGATCCTGTGGGCTTCACCTAGGACAAGAGACTCTTAGAGCCTGGGAAGCCTCTTGTCCTTTGGCTGCTTGGCTGGATTTAAGAAACAATGTGGGAAAGACTCTTCCAAAGCAAATGAAATCCAGTTCTGTGTCTTGAAATAATTTCTTACTGGAGAATTTTGGCCCTAAATAAAACACAGGATAAGTTTAATGATAGTACAGTTATTATGCAATTTGAAATTTATTATTAATTTGAAAAGGGAGCTTTGTGCAGCTTTTTTGGTATCCACTTTGGTGGTGATTTCTGTTATATCTGGACCAATAAAAAGTTAAAACACTTGTCTTCCCCAGGGAGTTGAATCTGAAAGTTTCCCTGTATTGCAGCAGTCCTTAAAAGCTGGCCATCCAATTGAAGACCAGGCTTGCAGCAATCATCACTTTTATGGAGGTAAGAGAATGCATTATTCTTTTGGAGGTAAAACAAAGTTTGTAATTGATGTCTCCAACCATATTATTTTCTCAATAATTCAGTTCAAACATGTTTTAAAGGAAATCTTTGAAGAGTCAGAATTTATTTCAAGCTGTAGAGGCAACTTCTGCCACATTTCTCCCACCACCTCCCTGGGATACAATACTATTTACAGTGCACGTGAAATGTTCAGGTGAATGCTTAGAAATATTAAGAGTATCTGCCCATTGTGCTCACAAACAGCACTTTAACCAGTGAAGTCAATGGGAAAGCTCTTATGTAAAAGACTGATTTGTAAGAAGGCAGGAAAATGCTGTGCTTAAATATTTAGACTTGGAAAACTGTTCTCTGATCAACAGTGTTTATAAACAATAGAGTTGTTTCCATATCATTTGCTCAAAACCCCTCAACTGTTAAGCAATGTAAAAATATCCTGTTTACCGGATGTCCAAACCTCTGGACGCTCTGGGTTAAATAGGAGTTTCATAAACAGCTCTCTTGGCAAGCTCTACCTGTCTCTGCGCTCCTTTGCTAACTTTCCTGCTGCAGGTAACAAACCTGGTGCCATGCTTGGTTCTTCTCTCCTTCAAGCAGTGAAAAGTGCTGGCTGCAAGGTCACTCTTGCAGTGCAACGATGCTAGTGAAGATCAAAACTTTCTTAAAGGGGTCCAAAATGCCAAAATCTTCCTGCAAGATTTTGTCTTTCATTACCAAAAGTATTTCTGTCATATAAAAAAGTCAAGCAACTTAATATCATATGACAGCAGTGTGCTGCACTTGTTAAGGAGACAAAAAAGCCAGAGATCTGAAAAATGTTGAACTTGTCTAAAGCAGCTAGCTTCATATTTTTGTCTTTTGAAATCTGCAGATGTGAGTGGACTTTCCTTTGGCAGCAATTCTTTGCAGCTCACTGGGAAACTTGTGGATAAAGTTGTTGCTGTGAGGTGGGTAAACAAAAACAGTGAAATTAATAATACTGGGTGAGCATTGCTATATGTGAAAAATGTGTTGTATCACCAAGGTATGGTGGCTCTTCACATACAGTGGACAGCAGGTTGGCAGGAGTTGTCATCATGCGCATGCTGTGACAGCATAGTGGTGGTAGGGTGCCTTTCCTTCCAAGAGGGGCACAGAAGACACTGAACCCAATCCCACATATCATAGAATCACAGATTATCTCAAGTTGGGAGAGACCCATAAAGGACCATTGAGTCCAACTCCCTGCTCCTCACCTAAAACTAAGTCATGCGACTAAAAGCATCATTCAAACTGACCTCTTTGGCCAAAACTTCCCCTGCTGCTAGTATCTGGTCATGCATCTGGGTGTAAAATTTGTCTTGGTTGTATTCTACAACATTTGAAGCCAGCCTTTGACAAAACACTTCTCAATCCTCACAGAAAGGCCGAGTTGGCAGAATATACTTACCACTAGGATTTAGCTAGCACAATGGTTCTAGTTAAAATGCTACCCTGTCTTTCAGTTAATATCAAGACTGAGATATACATTCACCCTGGCAGCAAAGCTTTCTGTAACACTACTTTGGGGTCATATGTACCTGAGAGCGTGAAAGGAATCCAGTTATACATAAATGTATTGTCTTCTGCTATTGGTATCTCATTTTGTTTTGGTTTTTTTTTACACAAGTCTTTTGCTTTCAGAGAGGAGGACATCCTCATTTCGATGCTGAGATTGCTGGAGTATGAGCGAGCCACAGTTGATGCAGAAGGGGCCATTGGCCTTGCAGCGCTGGTTGCAGGGAAGCTGCCAGAGTTGAAGGGTAAAAGGTATGGCAGCTATTGCAAACAAGGAACTGTGGCAAAAGCATATGAACATGTGGCAAAACGGGGAACATGTAGCAAAGCAGGGAACTGTGGCACTCAAGGGGTTGAGTGACTCCATCCCAGGAAATGGAGAGAAGCTGCTTGTTTTATTAGTGATGAGGCAGTTTGTGCCCATGAACTGGCAATGGGCTTATTATCTGCGGCACCTGCTTCAGGCTGAAGAAACCACTCACAGGTCAGAAGACCATGTTGAACAAGACTAATGTCAGCCTGGAGACCTGACAAATCTTGTCATTTTCCTGTATTCTTTAATGGCTGAGGAAAGGCAATTACACACAGCTTCACGAGGCATGGTCACATCTGCCAAGAGAGCATCTTGATCTTGTCAGACTGTTGGCCTCTCTCATTCCATGTGTGGAAATTAGCCCTGTCTATGGTGGGATAAGAGGTAAGCTGTCTTCTGCAGTTCCTCAGTGGCAGCTGCCTCATGACCCCGAGAACTCCTGCCCAGATAGTCTATGGGATTATACTTATGCTTAGTGTTAAAAGTGTGGGTAAGTGCCTTGTTGCATCTGCACTTGAGTACTCGGTACTTAAGCAGATTGAGTCTTGGCTCAGGACATAGTCCAGAATGTATGCCTTGAACATCCATGTTGTCTCACCATTAATAGGGTTAGACTTGGAACATCCAGGGAAAATGATGTTATGTTTTTAAAATTTGACACAGAGCTAGAATTTTCCAGCTGATTATCTCTAATCAAACCAACATCTCCAGGAAATACAAAATGAAAAAAAAATTTCAGGCCAACTAATGCAGACAGTTTCAAGGCTTCTACTGCCTGCACGCAGTTGATACTGAGAGCGAGGAGCCTCACTGACATTTAATACATATTTATTTGAGGGTGGTCTAGCCAATCCTAAGCTGATATTGAATACAGTGTCTGTGATTTATGGTTTCTTTGCACAGACAAGCGCTAATCAAAAATCCTATTTTTCTCTCTGTTTTCAGAGTGGCAGTTGTTATATGCAGTGGAAACTTGGAATTACATTTGCTGCAACAGTGCATAGCTCGTGCCCTGACCCTTGATAACAGAGTGTGCAGATTTTCCCTTGTGCTTTCTGACTGCCCAGGAGACATTTCAAAGCTACTAGAGGTTTTGGCTCGGGAAGAAGTAAGGTAAATCAGACTTAGAGTAGGGAAATATAATCAGAGTAGCACAAAGCTTATTAAAGATTTGGGCGTGTTTCAAAATGTTCTCTGAAGTCAAGTCTGTAAGTAACTGGTTAATCAAAGGGGTTTTTTCTTGTTATATTTAAAAAAAAAAAACACTTTTATTTCCCTCATTTTTCTTGGAATGTGAAAGCACCTTTGCAGCATAGAGTAAGCATCAAATATAAAAAGCAGCAAAGATAGTTACTGTGAAGACACTTACAGAAACTGTTTTACAATGACAAAGGCTTGTGATCTCTGATTTATCCCTGTTTGATCTAGAGTTTTGGATATCAAACAAGAACGCACATTTGTGACATCTGAGCTCTTCACTGTTGAGGTAAGATGAGACGCATTTTCAGTTTCTCCAGCAGCATTGGCCCTCCCTAGTTTACTCTGTTACAATATCTCTATATGTACAATATCTCTATATGACTATGTTGAAGAAGTCCAGTACAGTGTGTACAATGATTTGGGGAGCTGTGTGATAATTTCTTCTGTGTTATATAGCATCTTGCCTCACCAAATGCTTGGCAGGCATGTAAATAATAGAGGACCTGTTTTACCTGATATTGCAACACCGTGAGTGAAATACTCTGGCTGTTGCTATTGCAAACCTTCTTTACCTGTGTGGTGGTGTATTGGAGGTGGTGAACAAGCTGCATCATCCGTCCTGAACTTGAAAAGCCAGCTATGTTGGCTGTAATTATCTGGGATCAGTTTGCCTTAAAGAAATATGGAGAATACCCTTGCTCTTAAGGATTCTTTATTTTTAAGTAGGGCCTCAGTTTTGTACCTTATCTACAAAGAGCACAGAGCAAAATTATTATTCCTTTGTTGAATATTTGATACCATAACAGTGAGGAGGTGCTATCAATTAATGGCATCTCTTAAAAGGATCATTTGTCTCATGGCATATTCCTTAATTCAACTGGTTTGGCAAAGGTGTGGTTGCACTGGCTTGATGCTAGTGCTGTCAGAGTACAACCTGACTTTGTGAAATCACAGGTGGAAGTCAAATTAGGGATCTTTGCTAAACAGGCTTATAGCTGGAATTCAGGAGTGTTGTTGAGTAAGCAAGTTCTTCGATTTTGGCATTTAATTCTAATTCCCCACTGGGATGCAAAATCCTGCTTGGTATTTTCACTTGCAGATATAGGGAATAGGTTAGATTAGAGATGGCAGTAGCAAAGGACTACAATGTAGCTCATGAACATTTTTCAGAACATGATATTGTCATTTTTCTCAAATGTGTAGGACTAAAACTACATTGTTCTGCAGCATCATAATAATAGGCTAGTTTACTGGTCTGGGTAACTTGAAGGTAACGTGACAAATCCCTTTGATTCAGTGACTAATTTACCACTGAAAAACCCTTCTACCAAGGCTAGATTCAACAAACCCTGTAACTCTTCTAAGGTTTTCAATATGATTTTTAAAAAGCAGTGCTTGTATTTTTTATTAATGCTACTAAGTAAGTTAAACAAAATCCACTTTCTTAGTTTTTAATTGAGAATGTTAGACCAATTTTCCATTGTTCTTGGGACCTCTCCCATCTATAGTCCTTGAATTGGAAAGTGCCATGTGCTATTGTCTGCCGTTTAAACAGTGTATTTTCACTGACTGTCGACTTCAAGGATCCGACAGGATTGTACTAAAAGACGATTGAAGAGAGGAATTTGAGTCCCTGAATAATTTAATTGGATGTTGGATTTGCATGATGGCTTTTAATCAATCTGGGAGAGGCTATCGGATAATTAGATGTGAAGTAGTGATTCAACTTTTATAGACTTCAGTGACTTTGGAGGCACCTCTACCTGGTGACACCTAATGAATCATAAAGCTTTTCTTTGGAAACTAAACCAAAGGTAATCAAAAAAGTAAATTACTGGATTTATCTTTAAGCATGAAAATAAATTTGCTCTAACCAGATATAGAAAAATGTACAAATTTTCACAGTAAAGCTAACACAAATGGGGAAGGTTTTGCTTTTTTTCATTGTTGTTTGTAGGAACTAAACCCATTGTTAGCAAAGCATTTTAAGCATTTGTTACTAAAGCAGACCTGCAAAGAAATTTGTATCATTTCCATCAGTGCAAATCACAGCACATTAAATTTAGCATGCATTTAAATCTGGATCGAGAACCAAAATTACCATGTGTTGAACTGGTAGTAGTAATAAGAAAGGCATTACAGCTATACACATTCCACTCTAATACATAGTTTTGATTGTGAGTATAGATGATGAACAGAACAGAGCAGTAAGTGCAGTGGCTTATTTTAAACACTAAATCAGTCCTGTCAAGATTGTCTTCTCAGTATTTAATCATCCTTTCAGATTTACCCCTTCCTTTCCAAAGGAGAGAAATTTGGCTTGTAGTCACCGCTTATCAGAAAGATAGAGCACATGGGTTTTTTTCCCTCTAGTGAAATATCTTTCTGGTTTAGTGTTCATTCATCTGGCACACAATTCATGGGAAGATCCTTGCTGTAGTCTGATTTCATGGAATAGTAAGGACTTACTAAATTGAAGCTCTATGTTCAAACTACACTTTTGGAAAAATGACTTTTGGAACATTTCACTGATAAAAAAATAAGAGTTTTTTTAAATAGAAAAAATATTATGGTGACAATAGATTCAGCTGATTCTTAATGAAGTGCCTTGTGCAGTGGGATTGGTTGGTCAAGTACTTTTGGAACAGTATGGGAATTTCTTTTGGATACTGTCAGCTCACATCCACAGTTTAGATTCTCTTTCCTTGTGGCTCACACTGGATTTCTGTTTTGCAGAGGACTACACCTTAATTCACTCTTACCTGAGCAGTAAGGAAATGTATTCCAAAGTCCCAGTATTGAAATAGATACCTCTTAACAAATTATACAAATAACCAGTCTGGTAGGCTTCACCTTTTATCAGCTATTGAAGCAGGGTAGTGATCAGGAATACAGGTAGAAATAAGGATCAGAGCTAAGGAAAAAATTATCTAACATTACCAGCTAACTGGATATAGAAATCTGGTAATATTACCCAGTTAGTGGAAGGAAACTGCAACTTGCTTCTGTGAACTTTCACTGCTCTTTATCAGTATCAGGGGGTCTTGTATTTGGACTTAGGCTAAAAAAACTGTTAACTTTGAGACCATCAAGTATCCAGAAAAGTCTTCTCGCTACCACCACAACTGCAGCATAGTCAGACTGGCAGGTACAGAAGGGTCCTGTAACAGAGCAGTGAGGGCCTGCAAGGTCTTGAGGTGCTCTAGCAGCTTTGTAGAGAAGCAGCTGCAGTGGCTGTGTTCCCTCTGACCTCAGTCCTGTTTGACGTTATGGAGTTGTCTGGTTTGTTCACATCAAACCTCTCAGGAGCTTAAATCTGTTGTGGTTTTAAATAACACAGAAGAGACCAGTTGTAAAAAGAACATCCACCACATTACTTCTCCCTCTGACTGTGCAACAAAAGCAATTTGATTCATAAATCAAATACTGCTTTTTCTTTATGATAACATTACACATTGCCCCAGTGGTGCTGCATTTCCTGGCTCACTTTGTGTGGTGTAATACTTTTATTTTTCCATACCATTTATTCACCTCAAGCCAGAACCCATTAAATTATTTTAGTCTGCTCTGGTCAATTTGAGTAAATTCCTTTGGGTCAATGTGCATTCTGTAAAAGGCTAGAGGAGAATATTTTGGATTAGAGTCTCCAGTTGCCAACATATTCTGCGTTATCGACCTGTGAAGAGAATATAAAGGAGCATGCAGCTGTCCAACAACAAAAAGGATGCTGTCATTCCTAAAGCATTTCCTGCATGACCCTGGGCAAGGCATTGTTTCTTTGCTTCAGCTCCCCATCTGCAAAATGAAGACACTTGCAATGGGAAGTTCAATAATACATTTCTTCTCAGTCATTTTCTTCATTGGTATTCCACAGCAGATTAAGGTGGTACAGAACAGTTTGCCCCAGTTGCAGAAATAAGAACCTGACTCCAGGAAGGCTAAAAGTAGATGTGTTGGATTATTATCTCATTTACATAATGTGACAATAACTTGCTTGTGCTCACCAGCCTGAATGCAAGAATATGGCAAAAGATAAGGGCTCAGGTTGCACGAACAAGTGACAGCTATGGCAGTTGTTAAGCTCTTTCTCAAGTGTTGCATTACACCTATCTTGGGGACTATCTGGCTTTTACTTTGAAGTAAAATTATGTGGCTGGTTATTTTAATGGTCTTACAGGACCAGATTATTTTATTTTATCCATCAAGGATATTACATGCAGGAGAAAAATGCATAAAATAGACTCATTATTTGTTGGTGGTGGTTTTTTGTGTTTTTTTTGATACACCCAAAAGCAACGTCTACTATGCAAACATGCTCCTGCAGTAAATGAGAGCTCTGCTGGGCAAAAAAGCCTGTGTCAAGTCCTGAAGGCTTATGGGTTTGAAACAAATTTAAAGTTTTCTCTAGCTGTCACGGGTTATCTTGCATGGAGTGTAAAACGCATCAGGCAATAGATTTTATTATTTGTTCTTAGATAAGACCAATTGAGAGCATTTACTGTTAACTCATCAGCAGGTATGCAACATCCTGTAGCTATTAGTACCCAGGTGACTATTCATCCTAGATAGATAAAATCTTCATATATCTCCCCATGAATATGAGGATTGCCCTGTTGGACACTCATGTAAATGATACTTCCCTGGTGAAGTGAGTAAGAGAGAGTTCTGTGAAAGCAAAATTGCAGTGTAAATTGGCCTAATCTGAGCAAGAAAGCAAATTCTTGCCTGCCTGGCTGTTTACAACTGTAGCTGCTCCCAAGGGCAGTGTGATTCTCTGTTCATTCCTGCTGTGAGGAAATGTTCTCTCTTCCTCTGCTTGACAGGGGTGAAACATCAAGTGAATTTCAGGTGAATTTCTGGAATTGTTTATTATTGCTGCTGTGATGCTGTTATTACTCTTATAACACACTACAGCCTATTAATGGCCATATCAGGTGTTATATGGTGTGCATGCACAGAACAAAAAGACAGTATTTATCCAAACAGTTTACAAACTCTTTGGCTTCAATCATTACCACAAAGAAAAGGGCAGAGAGGAGGATAGTTAGCTCTAGAAATCAAAATCATGTTTGCTCCCAGAGCAGAATAGCTGCTTGCTGCCAGACATTCAAAGGTGGACCTGGCAAATCCAGACTGATTTGAAGTGCAGCAATTGATTTGCTCAGGACAAAACAGACATAATTGCTGTGAAGAGGAAAAAGGTTGCTTTTTATAATTGCAGAGTTGTGAGAGATGAGTGTGTGCTCTTGAAGATGGGACTGAAAAGCTTTCAGCATTTTATATGAAGGGAATGGATAATGGGTATTTGGTATTTTTAGCTTAGATATATCCTTTAGACACTTAACCCAATCTTTGTGTTTGCTCCTCTTCCCTCATCATTAATTGTCTTCTGTGACTGTCCTTCTCTTGAGACTAAATCCCACTTCAGAGAAGAAAAAGTGGGATGTAATCTCAAGGAACTCGTGTTGCAAAGAGCCAAACAAGAATGGAATGATGTTCAGGATAAGAGGCATAGAATTACAGAAACAGATCAGAAATGTGTCTCATGTAATGAAGCATATTTAGGAAGTTATAACCAGTTTTCTAATAAAGTAAGCTCATGGCTGTTTAGTATAACATGGAGTTAGTGTTTCTTCTTCTCATTCAACAGTTTTGCTAAAGGTTTATTGTTATCTTATGCTCATTCAGAAACAGGAATTCACAAAGTTCCTGTTTAGAAATATCCTCATAAACATATTTGAATAGAGACAGTCTTATTTTTTGCCTTTTTGCTTTCTGTAAAGTATGCAGCTCTGATAAGAACATTATACAGGACATCTGTCTGCAGCAATCCACCTTAAGGTTACCATGGCCAGGCTTTTTCTTTATTCTCTGTAGATTTGCCTGCTACAATAAACTCTGTTGTTGCACCATGGCTCATCTTGGATCCTTTCCTCACTAGATTTCCATGTTTCTGTGAGCTATTTTTTCCACATGGCACTTTGAACATCAGTGATACTTCCAGCAGGGTCAGCTGCGACAGAAATTAATAGTCTGAAATTGTGAGGTGTAATTTTCCTTCTGCACCTTCACATTGGTGCCTCACCTTTGGTAGTGCCCAGATTTTCAAATGGTGCAATAGAGAAGTAAGTGTGTAGAAAAGAGGGAATAAAGAAGAATTGAAAAAAAATTACCTTGATGTTATTGTCCTTAGTGTCTGCATGGCAGGATTGTCAATAATACTTGTAGAGGTGAGTGAAGAGTAAAAAGAAAGCTATCAGGGTTAGGTTTGTCTGGGTTTGATTTAGCAGCAGAACAACCATAACAGAAAAACAGAAGTGATGCAATGAGCAAGCAAAAAATCAGACTAAAACAAGAAGGTATGTGCGTAGGTGAAACCAGCCAGAATATTGCAGAGACAATGAAGGACTTGGGGGGATCAGTCCATGAGGGAGAAGAAGAGAACATAAAGAGGTTGAAGGATGAAGGCCCTGGAACAAACAGTGCCCAGAAATATGGCAATGTGGTGAGGTAAGAGTCAGAGATGGGTGAGGCGGCAGCAGCACCATCTACATACCTCAGGGAATGGAAACAAGAAGCTGCTAACAGATGACTTCAGGAAGGCCAACAGCAGACAAGTATTTTGCCTAGGAGCCAGCAGAGGATCAGCCTATCTCCTTTAAACCTATTGAAGGCAATAAAGCAGGGCTGTTGGAAGCTTTTAGCACCATACAAGACAGCTGGAAAAACCCCATATGTCTGTTTTCTTACCTGAGTAGACAAGAGGATGCAAGGCCCAGAGTTTTTACGTTGCACTGATCACTTTGCTTTTATGAGTTGGAAATGCCTGTGTCCAAGGTTGCTCCCATGCCATCAGGAATGCTCTTAATTCTTTTCCCAGGTCACCTGTACTGTGGAGACCAGAGACAAGATCCACACAGCCCAGCTGAGGAACGCACTCTTGGAACGCTACCCCACAGCTGTCTGGACTGAGCGGTGATGGGCACAGCACAAGGGAAAAGAGATGAGATCCTACGACAAGGATTTTATAGAGCCCTAATCTTGAGGCATCCAGAAGAGATATTAGCTTTCAAAGCTGAACAGTTAGCATATAGTTTCAGGATATTTATTTTCTGCTCAAAACATAGTGAATGTCCTTGGGAATAAAGTTAAACTCTAAACTTTAGCATAGCTAAGGGAAACTTCTAGTATCTGCTGGTGTTGGAATTCAGTAATTCATTATCAGCTGGCTGGCTGAATTTTGGCTAGTATGTAGGATCCTATGGCATTCAATACATAAACTGAGAGAAGGCACTTTTCTTTACATCTAATATAGACCTCTCAAAGGTCTTTTGATTTTGATGCCTCTAGTAAAAGCAATGCAGCTCCTTCATCTGGACTTTGCCTTGCTGCTACTACAGTAATTTTCCATTTCCAAGCCAGAAGCAGTTCTCCATTTGCTGAACGTGCTTCAGGGAATATATTCAAGTGTGGAGATTTGGATTTGAACACACTTCTGATTCTTGCTGTGGTCTTTGCTGTCATGCAAGGAAAAATGATGCTAACCAAATACAATTCAAACAAAACAAAACAAAAAAAACCTTGGAAGATAAAAGCCAATATTGTATTAATTTTTTTTTCCCCCAAGGGAAAATGATTCTATTTATAAAGCTCCAAAAGATGTTTCAGCAATTAAAAAAAACACCCAACATTACACATATAATTAGGCCTCATACTCAGATCACAAATATAATTCTTCTCTCTGCTTTTGGGTACTCAGTATAAGAAGTAGCATATAGAATGGCTTGTGTTTCTTTATAAAAAGTGGTCTCTCCACTCATGTGAATTTTGTAATTAGGATTCCACTGATCATCTTAGTCTGCCTAAACCAGACTCTATCCATTTCACCTGACAGATTAAGTGCACTGTTAAAAGTGAAATATATTTATAGGACACGTTAATAGTCCAAGGCAGTGCCAGGTGAAGAGGAAGTCTAAGTCTCAGGCACATGGCTAATGCAATTAACAAAGAACACATTGACCTAAATACACATCACTACAGACAACTAATATGGTAGCAAAGTGGGATGGCAAGAAACGTAACAGAAATTCAGGCCCACTTCTGAGTGTGTGTACAACAGTGACCTTTCTACTTGGGCAAAATTCAGTTTAAGGCCAGGTGCAACAGAGCTGATATATGCTATTCCTCTTGGTTAAATGTAACCATGACTGACCCAAAATTGAGGTGTAGGTATTTTAATAAGAGGTCTTAATCCTGTTTCTAGCATATCAAGTTGTTAATTAAGTACATAAAGTAAATATGATGTATTTAGCGGTGCCCTAGCAGAGCACAGATGAAAATCCAGCAAGGTCCGAGTAAGCACCTCCATAGGCTGTGTGAGATCAAATAATTCCAGTTCCCAAATGCAGAGCTGGGTGAGAGGTTGCTAAGTGTTCATGAAAACCAACTTTTACTATACCTTTTGGGGAGAAAGATGCTGCAAGCCCACAGCTGTGCTTCTCTGTTGTCATATTACAATTTATAAATTGAGTTTCCATCTTTAGTCCTCCCCTGCAGTTAGGAATTAGCTTGCTAGGTATGTTTCCTTTCCTGGTTCTGCAGTGGGAAACTTCTGTCTCTAAAGCACTATCAAGAAGTCATATGAGGAAGAGGAGATGCCCTGGGGTGGGCAAAAGTATTCTCTGCCCTCTTTTAACTCAAGTACATCTGTAGGCTGGGAAGGGCACCATCCAGAGAGTTTGAGCAGCCTAAAGAGAGGGTCCCTATGGACAAAAAGAATGAATTGCATATCCAATCTTATGCAGATGTCATCCGTATTGTATCTACCACCTATGGGCATCCAGCTGTATCTATAACTTAACTTGTGCCTGCAAGATGGGATGAAGAGGGCAGCATTCTGACTATCTGTACAGTATTTTTTTCTTTCCTGGGAAATAGTCTGTTCATTCCTTCTTCTTGTGGCTCATGAAGGAGTACAAATAGAGAAGAGACTATCACAAATTGTGAATGAATAATAGAAGTTCACTGATTTGGTCTACTTTTGAAAGGATCATGTTGTTTTTTGCATACGGAACTAAAAATTGTTCATGATAGAATGGCTAGTTTCTTTCACTTCTTGCTATCCAGAATGGTGGGCATAGGGCTTGGGCTCCAGAACATGTTCTGTAAATTACAGCCTGTCAGACACTACTCCCTTCTTCATGGTCAGAAGAGTTTAAGATATCTGTCTAGAAATATGTGATGTCAGAATACATATTGCCTATGAGCTACTTCAATTGAAACATGCAATGAAACCCACCATCAAAGAGCAGATTCGAGGGTGTAAAAACCATTATGTGTAAGGGTCTAATTATCTTCTTCTCTCTTTTGGCAAAACTCTCAGGAAGTTTTGAGGATGTCTCAGGTATCTACATAAGAAGAAAATGGGACTTTTATATTAATGTTATCAGTACTGACCAACAGCTTCTGCTGTCTGAGCCCTTGGTTTATCACCCTGCATTATCCTGGACTTTATTTTTGTGAGCAGCTCAGAGCATTACTGACTTCTTTTCTAATCAGTGGGAGCTACATTTAGCAAGTCTTTACCAGACTAAGGCAGGAGAGGTAGCAGATAGAGCAACCAAAAAGCAATGCATTCAAAAACATTTAAGGATTTTGAAGATGTGTTTTGGGGAAGAAAAAAAAAAAAAAAAGGAAAGTGATGTCTAGAAGATATTTAAAATGTCAGTCATGATATATGTGGTTTGGTTTTATTTTCATTGCATTCAGTATAAACATAAAGTCTAAATCACTTCAGTGGTAAACACTTCACGTGCGAATATAATGATACTGGAGTTGATTTCCATTCTGTATTGATTTTATGCAAGTCCATTGGCCTAAAATCTAAGATAAAATATTTCCAAGGGGGGGGAAAAATGAAAACAAAACATTTAAATGAATGTTTGCAACTGGAAAGAATACTGAAATATGTGCTGCTGACTTTTTTGCATTATGAACTGGAATGGGACTATGGTATTTCAAAGATCTAATAACGTTTTTAAATGTTTCATTTAAAGAAGTACTTTTATAACGAGTATTCTTATGTACCTTGAATAAAAATAACTTTAATGATTACATAAGAATTTCACAAATTGTTAAATCAGCAAAATGCAAATGGAAGAATTGTATTTATTTGAAAAGTAATTAAAAGGATGCTATACCACCTCAGCAGTGAAATATTTGTCATTCTTTCATACAGTACTAATAGAAGCCTTGCATTAAAAATTCAGGGTTAATTTGTTTTCCTTTGTCATTGACATTGACAGGAAATCCACATCATTAATGCAGGGGGAGCTCTGGGCTGCCGGGCAGGTAAGCACAGCTGGGCAGGACTGCTGCTCTTGCCCTGTGGAGTGGGATGGGAGACTGCCAGGCTAGGTAAGCATCTCTTCTTGAGAGATACTTCTGTTTCACATGCTGAGCCAGGTGCAAACGCTGCCTTGCGTGTACCTGGTTGTGTTCCTGGGCAATGTGCTGCTGTTATTACTCTTATAACACACTACAGCCTATTAATGGCCATATCAGGTGTTATGGCCTGACATGCACACACTTCTGGGTGCAGAAGTGCCCTGGGCTGGGCTTCTGCAGGTGAAGTCCATGATACCTGGTGAATCTGATCAGGGTAAAGCAGACCACCTGCTAAAACGTACGTTTTGACCTGGGTATTTCCACTAGAGCTGAGCTACTGAGCTTTGGGAGCAGCCCTATGAATACAAGGTTGTCAGGGACACAGAACAACTTCTTCCAAGAACTGACACAAACAAGGTATATCTTTAATTGAAATAAAATCTCTTGCTGCATTGATTTCTTAATTTCTTTAGCCAAGTCCTGTTAGCTCTGGATTAACACCTAAAGCTCTGCCAGTATGTGTTTACATGGTATCAGAAGTTCATCTCCCTGTGCAGGTGACATGTCCTCACAAGTAGCACCTTGCCATCTAGCCTAATATTTTTGGAAGGTTTAGAACTGTGTGATCCTCCTTCCCATCCCAAAACGCAGTAAGTGCTTTTCTTACACTATATCGAACTTTTGCTAGATCCAGGCCTGGATGTGGTTTAGTGGTTGGAAAAGGCAACTGCAAGACTGGGGTTGGGCTGTAATTCCTGCCAGTCATTTATTTGATGGCCTTGGTTCTCCTGTCACCTTCTTCCCTGCTTGTTTAACTGTAAGCAGTCTACCATGTATAGGATATTGAATTTTGCAGAGTTTCTGTCTATTACAAACCTTTGCTTTCGTGTGCCCCCAACTTTTTCCTTCATCTCGATGGAGCGAGAATTCTGAATGTCACTCCCTGCAGAGCTGATGAATTTCCCATTGTAAAAAAACACTTTATATAAAATGAAATTGCAGCAAAAAATGGTGGCTGTGATTGGAAAATGTTCTAATGAAATATGAGTGTTTTGAAGTACTTCAGTAGTAAGCATATATAAGAACAAGATCCTTAAGCCTATGCAGCTCATCTTTCTGAAGAAAGGAAGAGTCCTCAATGGGCAAAGCCAGATCAGCCACATCTGAGTGCATCCACACAAAGGATATGAGGGGTTTGCACTGCCCTTAGAAGGGAAGGCTGTGTTGGTGAGAGGGTTTAGCTGTGCTGTTGATGTCTGTAAAGCTCTTCTAAATGCAGGTACTCTTATTTACTTTTAAATCTTTCATGCTTCTGGAATTTGTTGAGAAGGGTGGTGTTTGTGTCTAATTTTGCTTGCTGGGTTGTTTTGGTTTTGGGGTTTTTTGAATAAGAAGTGAAGTGTCTTTAGAAGAACATTTTAACTTGTGTGGTTTCTGAGCTTGGTAAATTGTCCCTGTCTATTTCCTCAAAGGGCATGTAGGAGGTTTTATTTTGAGAGAACAGTCTGAAAAAAGGGGGCAAAAAACCAATACAGTGGTGTTCCTTATACCTCTCTTTCCTTTCCTTCTCCTTCCTAGTGGTGCATGTGCTGTAGTTATATTTGGAGTTGCAGGGGCCTTGTAAGGTCTAGTACAGTATGTGGATTGTGCCATACTATTGCTTCCTCTCTGAAAAGTGTTAGTAAAGGAAATGTTGAGGGTTGTTTTTTTTTGGTTTCTTTTGGTTTCAACAACCCATGGCAATTTCTTGAGCTGTTCATGCAGGCCTTGCAGACAGGCATCAGTCTGAATAAGCACACTGCTGGCAACGCAAACTGAATGTATAAGTTGTTGGCCCCAAGTCAGAAGTTTTCATTAAGTCCTCACTAGGCCAAGACCAAAGGCAGGACCAGTTGACTCCTTTGTGTTTAGAAAAATCTGGGTCAGCATAAAAGAGAGGCAAAGGAAGACATAGTGATTCTAAGAGTGGTTTTTTCATTGCTCCATTGCAAAAACAAGCTACAGCCCTTAAGGCTTTAGGAATGATGCTTGGAAACAGATGGGAGACATCTCATTGCCTCTGTTCAGACTCAGCAAAGCTTCTGAGCTTTTGCTTTATTTCCTGATCCAGGTTCTCATCAGCAGAGCTTGATTTAAGCACTGATTTGTCAAACATGCTCATCTGGATTCCTCACCGTACTTAAGAAGTACATTACACTCCTTTCTACATATTCCCATTTATTACAATTTCAGGCTGAAGATGGATCTGTGAAGGTTGGTTTGGTTTTTTTTGTGTTTTCTCCTGCAACAAAGTTACCAAGCAATCAGCATAAAAGCACTGTTGTAAGAGATGTGGTTATTTGTCACTCGTATGAAATTATCTCTTTTGATCATCAATGCAGGTCAAATAATGACTTATCTTTGTCTAGAAAAAACAGGCACTGTTGTTTTAAATTTTCCTGGCATCTACTTTACTTCATTAGCATAAAGCACATTCAGCTTTGTACAGTGACTTTCATAGCAAGTTGGGTTTTTTTTTCTTGTTTTCAATTAGGAATGGATAGCTATCCAGTATTTCTCTTTACTACTGTCCACACCCTAGTCAGCAGAAATATCCACCCTGAAAAACCTTTGTTAATGTCAGCTTAGCTTTCTTTGTGATTTGCCATCTTATTTAGTGTTCTTTAATAGTAAAGCCTTTCTGTAACTCGCTTGGTTTTCCTTTTGATGGGAAGCAGTATTTTGAAACATTTTTTTACAGAGAAATACTAACATTTGCAAGTGTTTTCTTTTGGGAGGCTGAGAGGGTTGGGTGGGATGTGGAAGATGGTTTGACACTTAGCCTTTGAGCTGCTGTGAGAACGTAAGTGCATGCTGCTGTTGCTCTCCCTTTTTGTTGTGGAAAGAGGATTTTTTGTGCAGCAGAAAGAATTGCTCTATGTGATGAAGAGTAATCCCTTACTGTTGCTATTAGGGTAGTCTGGAGAAATGGCTGTCTGGTGTAACCAGTGCTGTTCCTGAGGAGCCTGTTGCTAGCTGTGAATGAATGTATGTCTCTATGAGCTTAGTAAGTTGCAGACCTGGATTCATGCTTCTGCTGGTTCCTTTTTTTAATTAGTAATTCTGTAAAGTATTATGGTATGTTTATCTTACTGTGATGTTAGGGACACTGAACAAATATTCAGAAATGGTATCTCAATATTATTTTGAATCTTGTAATTCTGTGGGTTTCTTTTTAATAAGTGTTGCTTATCCCCTGCTTCTGACTTGGGGATTTTGTCATTGGATCAAGATTTTGACTTGGGGATCTCATGGGCTTCAGAACCTGTACAAAATGGGCATCTGAGCTGTTTGCAGTTCTGAGACAGGCTGAGAGTAAATACTTGTTTAAACAAGTGGAGAAACTTAACTGCTGCAAAGCAAGGGTAGGGAAGAGAAAATGTTTGATGGTAGCTGAATACAGTGCAGTTATGTTTCTAAAACATTTGTTAAGCAAAGCCCAACCACCTCCAGAGAGCTGCTGAGATCTGTCAGCCAAAAAAAAAACCCCAAAAAGCAAACAAAAAAAACCAACAAACCAAAACCCTCCAAAAAATAAAAAACCAAAAAACACCCCAACCAAGCAAAACGCCCATAAACATTTCAAAAACCTCTGCGGATGATTCTAGTCTGGTTAAAACTTTTTCTAACTTGGATGTATTTTTTAAATAAGGCAGTTATAAATTGACCACTTTTTTCTTTTGTAGCTTCTCTGGGCCACACCTGAGGCAGCTTTTACCACTGCCTCTCTAAAGGGAAGCTCTTCTAATTGAGTCTAAAAGTAAGCAGTTAATTTCTGAGCTGTGATTTATCTCCAGCTCAGCCTAGGCTGTAAAAGCTGTGATGGTGGGTGTGACAAGTGCTTGGAGTGCAGACTGGGGATGGGAGGGGAAGTCAGAGTTCTGACCTTATCTACAGCTTTACTGATGGAAAGTGAATGGTGGGAAACAAAACCAGACAAAAGTATTCTGCCACCTTTCCTAACTCTTTAGCTAGCCTTGGTGTTACTGTTACACCTCTTCCTCTGTACAGGAACACCACGATGAGAATGCTGAACCAAAGTTAGTAGTTTTATCCCTTCACATTCTGAAGTTAATGCTTATTCAGCATTCCATTAGAATTCATCTTGAGCCACAAAGTATTATATCTACACATGTTTTAGTGCCATGGAGACTTACTTTTTTTTATTTATTTATTAGAAAGAAGTCATATCAGTGCCTTGCCCTGTTAGAAATGCTAGACTTCTGCAGCACTTTGGAAAGCATACAGGCAGCTGATCCTGTATGTTCCAATTGTGAATACTGCAATTAGTATAAAGATGATGCCTAGATATTTTGTATAGATGTTTACTTCCAGAATAAATTAAAGAAAAACAACTTCACCTTTCTTTTTTTTTGTTTTTTTAAATCTTTATTCCAGAGTCACAGATTAAGATAAAAGATTAGACAGCAAAACAGTTTGGGCTCTTGATATTCCTATTGGATTTCTAGCCACTAAACATGAGTTTCTACTTCTCTACATAATGTAGACAAACCACCATTTTAAACCTTTCAGATCTTCGTACCTTTAGTTCTGACTGAAGAGCACACCTGTGCTTGAATAAGACTTCTCAATCAGAATTATTAAAGTCTGTAGGTACTGCAAAAGGCTTAAGTTTATTTGTTACTGCCTTGTGGAGCTCTTTGTTAAAGAATAAACTTTTCTTTTCCCTTCTTCCAGAAAACTAGCAGCACAGATGGCAAGCTAAAACTTCACCCCCCACCATAGTTAATATTTAAGTAGTTATTACTTTAAAAAGTGCTAAAACAAGACAGGCTAAGTTCTTGTTCAGATAGTCAAAGACTGTATGACAAAAGGCTCACTACGCATACAGAAGTACTCTGAGGGGGCCTTAAGATGGTCATTCAACCACAGATTTCAGGATATCAGCATCATGAAAACAGTGGTGTATGTTTACTTACTACTTTAAATTTCATCCACAGACATAAAATATCAAATTTTCAGCTAGGTTTTGGGAATACCAATTGATTTTCTCTCTTTCTTTGATAATAAATTATTTTTTGAACAAGCTGCCCTCAAAGCTACAAGATTATTATTTTATGTTGTACTAACTCAAAGATTAAAATCTTCATTCAAAAGATGAGGTTATGCTGCATGAAATTTAAGGCACATGTATTAAACCACACTGAAGTGCATTATGTGTCCAAGTTCATCACTGCACCTCAACCAGAACTGAGATTTGGTCTTTTTAATGTGCCTGCAGCAATACAGTAGTCTGTCTTTTATGGAAGAAAATAACTTGACAAAACAAAGTACAAATACCAGGGTTTAGCAGCAACAACAAAAGCTACTAAGAGGTCCTGTAGAGAAAATATACATAAGTTTAAATCCTATCACAAAACAAGTGCAAGTTCCCTTATGGCTGTAAATACCCTCCCTGATGTAGATGAAAACTCCTCCACATGAAAAGGTAACTTATCAACCACTACTACCAGTTGTCAGGAACTTTTGTATGATAATCAGATTATACAGTCTACATCAAAAACTGCAGAGGAGCAGCTTTTGGCTTCTTGAATACTAAATGGACTAAACTCTGGCCATGCCAAGACTGAAGGGCTGAATTTTTACTGAACTATCCACTGGGCCCTGTGAATTATAATTGTCTTAGTAAGAAGAGAGTTACTTGGGTAAAAGGGCACTGCATCATGTAGCAGGAATGTATTTTAGTTAATTACGGCACCTAGATACGCAACCAAGGGTATTTTCTGAAAAATGAGGATGAAGAATGCAAGAAGTGACTTCTTTCACTGCTTCTAGTACTGCTTCTTGGCTGCAGGCTTGTAAGACACCAGAAGACCGAAGGAAGCATACCCAAATAAAAGTGTCTGAAGAAACCAATGAAACTGAACTGCTGGGTCAGTGATTCCTTTAGATCTGTAAGATTAACAAAAGCATAGAATGTGTCAAAAAACTTATGGTCTTGCAGATTATACTGTGGTACTTACAAAGTAAGGTTAGATATTTCTACCCATTCTTTATACAGCAGAATTGATTAGAACATTTGAATCTAGCATCACTAACTTCTATCTATTGAGACTTACTTCTTGCAGTAACTAAACATACTAGTTCCTGTGATTTTAGTGAATTTTAAGCTCTTTCAGAGATTTCATGCATACAATTTCCTCAGTAATATACAAATTGCAGTTTCAGTCTATGCTGTTTGAAATCACTTATCCTAGAAGTTTATGTACAATGAAACAAGAAAGTAGAGTATCTTAATATTAATCTTAATACACAAGTCTGTATATAACTTTTTGTTGAATACAGTCACTGAAGGTAGACTGCATGCCAGTAGGGCAATGAGGCCTGACAACTACTTTGTGACACAGGACAGAGAAGCACTCTTAGCTGAATTTGTGGCTAGAATAATACAGGGGTAAGAGGCTGAAGGCACCTGACTTGATTTATTAAACAGAGACCTTCCTATATTGGTTAGTTTTAACTTAGCATTTGTGAATTTTTCTGTGTATTACAGAGGATGTCACTTCTCCCTCCACTTCACTGCTGAGAAATACTACTGAATTTTAGAGAAAAGCATGGGTATAAACATGATAGTAAAACCAACGTATTTCACATGTCCAGTAAACTATTGTGAAGCAAAACTCTGCTCCAACTCGTTAGTTTGCAAAGGAGCTCCCTCTACTGACCTTTGCTAGAAGAGTTCAGCCGTTAGTTGCTCCCCGGCCTGTACGTGTACAGTGATTGTGTAGCAAGCATTGACAAACACATTTCTTAATTTTTTTTTTATTAATAATCACAGCTGCAGTGTTTCCAAATGGGTGCAGAAACTGGGAAACAGTTTGCTTCATATCCCTGCTTATATGAAGCAAGCTTATCTGAATAGACCATATGCGGAAATACAAGCCAACAGCCAATGACAATACTACTATTGATTAATGAATTTCTTCTTCCTCCCTAGTTCTTCCTCATGCCTCTTTTGTGATGAAAATATGTAGACATCACTTTCATATCAGTAAAAAGCATATAGTGTTTGGCATTCATAGTAAAGTACAACAGTTCAGTAATCTGCAGAAATATGCTTGAGGAGATTATGATGGGCAGGCAATCTGTTTTCTCTTACGGACTTTAATACTACTCTGTAAAACTTCATTACTTGATTACAATTCACCTATTTGGTACATTCACTGGTAATCGAAGTTCCCTCATACTTAAATCACCTTAAGCCTATATACCTACCTATCTGCAGAATCAGAATTAAAGTTTTAACTTTAAAGCTACATAATTTAAAACTGAAGCTTGGTAAAAAATTACTAACTCCCATTCTGAAGGGATGAAATGTTCATCCATATTCTATCATCTTGAGAACCACCTTAAACAGCTTTCCATGGAACAAAATCCCTTTTCCTCCAAGAGATGTTACCTGAGGAACCTGTGACTGACAGCTGCGAGCTTAACTAAATGAAGTGGAAAGACACCATTTTTACAATGGCAAACAGACTGTCCAACTACTCTCTAAAGTATGAAAACCAGTATCTAGGTTCTTCTGAATTATTACAAACAAAACTCAGATGAACAGAAGGATAGTGTATTTCGACAGGATACCTTTCTAAATAATTTGTTATCCTAAGATAAGCCTTAGTTTGCCTTACTTTTATAGTATGATTAGTCAAGATATTTTATCCCACAAAGCTGCAGATACAAGTAGACCTTAAGTAGTCCCAAACAGAAATGTCCAATTGTATTCTCACGACATAGATTCAATCATTTCAGCATGTAATTAGCCACCTTAAAATTCTGATGAGGTAAGATATGATGAAGTTGTAACACCTGAAGTTATCAGACTATTTCTACCCTACCTACTGTGCCCTCAGCTTCCTAAGGTACTATGTTATCCAGTGAACAATTTGTTCAGAGGCAGACAAACTCTGACAAACCCTGCTGCTGCCAGTTCTGCAAGTTGCCATTCCTGGCTTTTCTGCGAGCACATCAGCAGAATTTGCAGTAACCTCTTGTGGAGGATAGCAAACTACCACTGCAGCAAGAGTTTTATCAGTATCTTCTGCAGTAATAACACTGCTGAGAATCACACAAATCAGTCTGTAGCTTATGTCACTTGTATCAGAAATCCTTCTCAAAGAATTTATGTTGGGTTTAGGGGAGGGAACAACTTACTGGCACATCTTAACACCGTAGAAGGCTTCTACTACATGAATCAACCAGGATACCCAGAACCTAACAAAAAGAAAACATGTTTTGATTTATTGAAAATTAGGGAGAAGACTGTTGTACCCAGGATGCATTATGCAGACAGTGTAAAGCCAGAAGCAGAGAAATAACATCTCATTTTCAGCCAGAAAATGAGGTGTGTTTCTTATCTTCGAAAAAAAACAAATGTGTACTCTTGAGAGTCCACTGAGAAAATGAAAGAATTGTATCTATCTCATGCAATATGCCTCAGCCTACCACTTCAAGATTCCACTGCATGTTTCCAAAAGCTTCAGCACTTGGATTAAACCAAAAAGCTGAATGCACAGTGAAAGCTGTACAAGTTAATCTTCGTTAAGCATGCAAATCTATCCTTTTAATTACATGAGTACTTTCAGTGGTCCTCATGACTTACACAACTTTTTAGAGATTTAGTTCTACAAGAACTACTGTGCATACAGATTTAGCATATATAATGACTTGACCAAATCTGATCTACAAATTTTCACGTAGCAGCTTTTTTTTTGTAGGATCAGTTAGGATCAATGCAATACCTTGCTAAAGCAAAAATAAAGGTTTATTTTCTAAATGATGCATGGTAAAATAAGCAAGACTGTTTTGCTGTCTTCCTGTCTTTACAGGAGGTCAGCAAATGAGAAACCTGGTTACAAGAAAATGTTTTCCAGCTCTTTTGTTAATTAAAATAACAAAACCTAAGTTTTGTAACAGAGCAAAACTTAGCACTATGCAGTTTCTTCAGCAGATTATTTTTCATGTGAGCAGGATCAGGATAAGTTAATAGCAGGGTAGAAAATGTGTTCTATAAGCGAAGCTGGAAACACAAGACTCCTAGAGAAAGAATTAGACTATTTGAGTCACAATTTGACAAAAGAACCACTTTTAGATGGTGTTACAAGTTTACATATGGACTAATAACTGTCTCCAAAAGTAGTACTTTTTTTTCCCCCTCTCTCATAACAAAATGTTAAATGCCAAGTTGAATTTTTAAACTTTCATACTGGTCTTAGACTGCCTAGTCTGTTGTGTACTTATACCCCATGCCCTTAGTTGTAAAGAGCTTGAAAGGAGACCTCTTTAAATCTAATTAAGAAGTGGCTTATAGGAAAGCTTGTTAACGCTAAGCAGAAGAGTGAGAAAGAGGCAACAGGAGAGATGCAAAGTAATCAAATATTACTTACCCATAGCATACCCATTTGTGGTGGTTTTCCACTAAATAATTAAGGAAGGTACCAAATACTCCCAAATAACTATAAGGTATAGTTGAAGGAAAAAGCGATACCCACTTAAAAAAAAAAAAAAAAAGGAAGTTAGGTTACTTCAAGGCAGAACTACTAGCAACTTCACTTTCAAATTACCTTTCTTCTTTTGCACGGTCCCCCAGTGTCTGTTGAACATGGCTTAGGATTCATCTATTAATAGTATAACTGTTTTATTCCATTAACCTTGTCCATGACCCATATTCTTCAACAGGACCACTAGCCTTCTAAAGCACACTTACTTAAGAAGATTCAACCTATGAAATCTTTTTTTCCTAACACAGAAGATGCCAAGGTGAAAAGTTTAAGGTTGCTATCCGTGTACCAAGAGTGCATCTGCAAATTAAGTGGCTTTTAAGTTAAGCTCATTACCTACTACACACAGAAGCAGCAAAAAATACATTGCCTCTGTCCTGAGGAAGTTAATCTGAGGCAACTAACCTGAAGAATTCAAATAGTGGCTAGCCTGAGAAAAAGGAATAACTATCTACAGCTGGCAGATCAGTCTGTCTTCCTTTGTCCTTTAAACAAAAAGGACAGTTTTGAAATGGGCACAGAAGATAATCAAGTACAAAGCCCAAGATGGAAGGTGCACACAGTGTTCAGTGCCTGTCACTGACTTGTCTGTGGTGCTCATCACTGTGTATCTTTATTTTAACGAGCTGTGGAGGAGAAGCAGGAGCCAGCGAGCTGCGCACTTCAGAGTCCACTGGGAATGGAAAATAAATACTAAGCTAGGCCATAGTTCACACTGGTTTATCTTCCCTCTGGTATCAATCCTGCAGTTTCTAACTATATGTAAATTTGGCTACGCCAAGGATGTAGCAAGATGATGGATATAAACAGGGAATCTGCTTAAAGCTCAGTCTGTTTCCTGGAATGGTCCAAAAGCTGTTTTGTGAGCTGTGTGCCTGACCTGACAGTCATTTTTTCAGTGGCAGTTCTTACATTTAGAAAATCCATGCAAACAGAACAAAAACTACAGCATGTGTAAGTCATAATATAGACTTCTCTGATGTATCAAAACTGCCATTAATCTCTGCACTCCAGTTATTTGACCTATTTTAGCTTAAGTATTTTCCAAATTAAGCCAACATAGTGACTGAACTAGTCTGTTTTCCAACAACACTACCAGTTACTATAGTCAGTAACTAAAGCCATCACTTGTGAAGGCACCTAGTATCACAGAATGGTTTGGGGTGGAAGGGACCTTAAAGACCACCCAGTTTCAACCCCCTTGCTCCACAGGCAGGGACACCTTCCACTAGACCAGGTTGCTCAAAGCCCTGTCCAACCTGGCCTTGAACACTGCCAGGCTGGGGGCAACCTGTGCCACTGTCTCACCACCCTCCCAGTAAAGAGCTTCCTAATGTCTAATCTAAATCTCCATTGTCAGTTTAAAGCCATTCCTCCTTGCCCTGTCACTACAGGTCCTTGTACAAAGTCCTTCTCCAGACTTCTTGCAGGCTCTTTTAAGTACCAGAAGGCTGCTCTAATCCATGGCCGTTCCAGAATTTTACAAGTCCACAATGTGGTTTCAATTTTGTGAACGCTGAAGTCGCTTTCACAGGCTACCTACAATACAAAACCTCACAAGTTGTAGCTCCCAGGATACTGCACGCCACAGCCTTCCTTCATCTCGGAATTCTGGCAGTTTACTTTCCCTCTGAAATTGGTTCATGGATTTATTCAGCTACCTCAGGAGCTGACCTGGCCAAAGCAGCACTTCAAGTTTTCTTTTAACGCCGGTTTACTTTAGCGAGCGGCGTTTCCATGGCTGCCGAGACCACTAAAAAACCTATTCCACAATCCCTGCAGCTTCGGAGCTGCCTGCGAGCCCCGCTGAGGGCTGCTATGGTAGCAGCAAACCCCAGGAGGTGCCCATCCGGCCCCTGAGCTCCGCAGCTCCAGCTTCGCGGGCGCCGGCGAGCTGCTACAGGCCCGCGCGTCTGTCCCGGGGCCCGCCGCTCCGCCCCGCGCCCACCCGCCGCTCCTTACGCCGAGGACGACCATGCCGAAGGCGATGGCGATCATCCAGATAAGCCGGGAGCGCTGGAAGTGGCAGCTGCCATCACGAAGCCGCTCGGCGCCGCTGATCCCCGCCATCCCGCTGAAACCGCTGCCGACAGCCGCTCTGAGCGCTGAGCTCCGCCGCCGCCGCTGCTAAGGCCGGCGCGCGGGGGGCGGAGCCGGAGGCGGGGACGCCCGGCCGGTGGCAGGCGGCGATGCCACTGACCGGCGCGGGTGGGTTGGCGGCCTTGTTCACATCTGGGCGTGGGGGGAGCGCGGTGCTGCGGAGATACGGCCCGCGAGAAGCCGGGAAAAGCCGGGCCCCTGCTGGGGCCGAGGAGCGCGGCGTGGGCTTCGTGGTGCAGCGGGAAGGGACAACCTGTGCCGGGCCGCGGTCTGAGCCGGCGGGGTGCCCCCAGGTACGGTGGCCATTAGCAGAGGCAGCAGCGCCCCGTCACTTCCTGGTCAGCCTGCCCACAGCCGCCTCTTCCCGCAGTGGTATGCGGCAGGTCCTGGTGCCGGCAGCCGGCTCTCCGTGGTGCCCGTGTCCGGCCAGGAAGCCGGGCATGCCCCGGGGGGCCGCACTGCCCTTGGAGCGGGAGAATCGCAGCTTACTAAACGCGGTTGTGAAACAGCGCTAGCTTTGGAGTGAGCTTTTTAGCTCCACTCTTCTCAAATCAACTCCAGCCATTTGTTCTAGGGGTGCAGGAAATGTAGGCAATAAGGCAGTTACAGCAGGTGTAGCTGGGCACGCCCCGTGTGCAGCAGGGACTGAGCCATGCATTAGCACCTGGTAACCCCTCGCAGCTCCCGGACTGCCCCGGTTCCTCAGCTGGCAGGCGAGCAGTGCCGTGCATAGGCCGAGAGTGCTCTCTTGTGGCACAAACGGGAACAGGCACAGAGAGAAGAACAGCGAGGTTCGAAGGCCTTTTCCAAGGGGCGCCCCCGAGAAAGTGCACAGGACTCTCTCTACTCCTCTGAATTGCACAGTATCACAGACGCAGTCCACTTGCTGATCACAAATTAGCTGTAGTTCTCGCTACTGGGCTAAACTAAACTGGTAATGACATTTCTATCACTGACCAGGTCAGTCTTATTATTTAGAATGCTGCTCATTACCCAGTGCTCAGCACCAATTCAGGTTTGCGCTGACAGCATCCCCGAGGAGAAGGGCTTGGGGTTGTTGATTGATGAGAAGCTCAACATAAGCTGGCAGTGTGTGCCTGCAGCCCAGAAAGCCAGTAATAAACTATTAATAAATTATTCGTTCTTAAAGATAAGCTGCTAGCAGTGCATTTAATTTTATTAAGTGTTTGATATTATGAATGCTACATAATACCTTCCCATTTTAAAACTAATGATCTGAACCATCTTAAATACAGCATTTTCTACTCTGTGACCTTTTGGGACTTCGACCTCAGTGCTGAGCCTGTCCACAGAAGTCACTATGGCCTTGGGAAAGGTGCCCAAAGATAGAAATGTTGGGCAGCTCTTGCTTTCATTTGACCTTTCCTACCTGTTTGCTTGACAGTGCCTTTGACAGCACAGAGAAATGCAGTGAGAAATGTTGGCTCTGCTGTTCTCTCCCTGAAGGCTAAATAGACTGTTCTTTTAACTATGTGTTAATGATCTGCCTGTAACACTGGTTTGTTTTTTGTTGTTTGTTTGGTTTTTTTTAACCACTCATGCAGCAAGTCCTGACATCTTCCCAGCATGAGCGCTGTGTTGCAGAAAAGTGTTGCTATAGAGGGGTTTGACTTTGGGAGTGTTTGGATTGGTTTTGTGCTGTCTTTTTTGCCTGTTCCTGCATTTCATTCCCACCCATTCCTGCCCAAAGCACTGTACTTTTTTGCTGGGCCCTTCTGGGGAGATTACAGGAGATTTTGGTAAGAAATTCCCACAGCAGTAAAACTGTTGCTGGGAGGCCACCTATAAAAAGCTGCAAGGCTGGCTACATGGAATTCTCTCTGCATGATACAGTTGCCTGGCTGCTCTGCTGATGCAGGGGGAAAGAGCGTGTGGCTCTAAGAGGTCTTGGTATATGGCAGAAATTTCTAAAATTCAACATATTATTTTTGTGGCCTATTACTTAATTTCTTGCTCTGGAAAATTCTGTGTAAATTGCTTCTGCCTGCCTGTAAATCCATGTGCAAAGGCTGTGCTGAGATGGCCAGAGCATTCCTGTAGAGGTGCGTAGGGCTCCCACACACAGGGAGCTCTGCCCGCATACCCACCGGGGAGAACTAAGGGCACAATAAAGCAGTTGTGTCAGAGTGTAAAATAAAAGCAGCTGACTTGTTAAAGGACGGATGTGCTGCTGCGAGGAGGTGACTGGAGAGGGCAGTCAAACACACAGGAAAGAAAGGGGCTGCCCGCAACCGGGCGCTGTAGCAGCAGGAAGGTGTTGGGAGGGGAAAGGTGCTGCCCTAGCCATGCGGTGGGTGACCCACAGCTGGGGACGGGGTCTAACCCTTCCCCTTGGAAGCGGACACTCACCTCAGCGGCTCTTCCATCTCTGTGGACATTTGTTAGATTCTCTTGGGTGGCCAAAACAGGCAGGTGAGGTCAGAGGTGATGCCACGTTACCCTTTCTGCCACACTCCAGTGAAGACTGCCCACACTGTGTCACTTTGGACAGAGGAGTGGTAGCTGGCTTACTCTTTTTTTCTCTTTCACCAGCAATAACTGATTTACGTTTTTATTAACATGAAGTGATATCTTTCCTGGCCCGGGGAGGCCATGGTCACAAAAACAGCTAACCCAGCACGTGGCCCAGCAGAAGGGACCAGTCTTTATGTATGACAGCAGCCCCCACTTGCTGCTAGCCAGGTTGACACAGGTGTCTATCAGCCCTGGGCATCTCCACAGCCTTGGACTTAAAAGTGAAATAGTTACTGAAGACAACTTCCTGCTCAGATCTTCTGTGGGGATTTCAGGGGGTTGATTTCTAATCCAGGGCAGTGTCTTTGACCTGACTTTTTTAAAAAGACTGTTCTTTTTGACAAATAGAGGAGTCTTTGGAGTATTTATTTTGGAGAACCTGAATACAATTCCATTTTTCATAATTTAGTCAGAAGTCCTGTAGCATCATCAAGTCTGGCCAGCATAGGCCATTAAATATTGCCTTCTGTCTCTGAACTGAGGTCAGTAACTGGCACTAACTTAAAGCATACTGTTCAAGGTATATTTTATCTTACTTTGAAGACATAAAAAGACAGAGAATTCCCCGCTTTCAATTGTTAGTCTTTCTTGTGTTTCTTAGGTGTTGCTAGTATGTACCTAATAACTAATTTTGAGGAAGTCGTTTTTCAGAGTCTAGCTGAAAAGCTTGCTCTGTCATAATTTGCAAAACATATGCATTTATGCCTTCATATTTTGGACCAATAGGTTAGCTACATCTGTGGCTTCAGCGCTGGAAATGTTATTTGTCAGTGAGTTTCATTTATTGACAAGTATAATATAAATAAGAAATTAAAAATCCCAGAGTTATGTGAATTATTGAAAAAAATTAAGAACCAATTTGTTTGACAAGTTTACAGGAAATAAAACTATTTCTACATGCTTTAATTCACCATAACTTCTGAGGTTTCTACTTTTTCCTTTACTTTGGTCTTAATCAGTGCCATAAAGTGACTGAATGAAGACCTGGCATGCTGTTACAAGTTGGTGGCTCTCAATAGCATACTACACACCCAAGTATCACCAGGGCTGAGTGCAGACACAGCTCGGGCAGCTGTCCACACACACCAGAAGCCAGATTTAGATTTATATTTTGGAACATGTATCTGTTATGATGGGATTAACACAGCTCCATGTTTTTTCTCAGACCTTTCCTATGCTAGAGAACATGCACATATGGGTAGCTAGCAATCAGCACAGCTGCCATCATGATGACAGGGTTCTATAGGCATTCGAAGATGAGCTAATCTTTCTTTACTCTGCTTCAAGTTGTATGGATTGCTAAACTGAGTCTATTTTTATAGTAGCCAAGGCCATAGAGAAGAGAGAGAAAGCATAATCTTAAAAACAAGTTGGAAAGAAAAAAAAAGTGTTCCCTCGTAATTGCAGACAAACATTTTTTTCTATCACTTGGCTTAGATTTCAAAGTAGGCTGGTAATTAAAGCTACAAGTACTTTTTAAGACTCTTAAGACTGAAAGAGATGCTGCAAGATGAACAGTAAGGCTGCTAACCATACAGTAGCATGAAAATGGGGTGTACAATCCTCTTTGAGATTTCAAAGACAATTACATTAGTTTTAAAAGAAGTTTTTTCACTGAAGTTGTGTCCATAGGGTCTTGTGGTCTCCATAGTGACTGGGTGTGGGATTAGTTCTGCTGAAAACAATAAAATGGACTTGTGCATTCTTCCTGCCTAATCCCTGAGACATCGCTGGCTTCTTTCATACACTGCTTATACCAGTATATTACTCTCTTAGATTTTCAAATACTGAAGTTTCTGTTGTACCTAGTAGTGGAGAAAACTTGTTCTCCCTCTAGTTTAGAAATATTTGCTATCTCTAACTTCGAGATATTGACTATCTCACTTTCATTGGGAAGTACAAAGGGTATTTGCCAGGTAGTCTGCCTCTTTTGTTTGGTGTTCTTGGTAGATGCCAGAGACTAGATAGAGACATGTTAGCTCTTCTGTGACTTTTTAAATTCTTAAAAAAAAAAAAAAAATAGGGGGAGGGCGGGAGGATTAGTCTAATTCAGACCAACCTCTGTGGCATGAGTCATCCTACTAGTCAGTGATGTGACTTGTGTAAACAGCAACTTTTTGTATAACGAAGGATTAAGGGATTTGGCTTCTTTTAGGAAGTTACTTAGAAATGAACTGTAGCCAGTTTTAAACTGGATTTGAAGCTGGTATAAAAGAGATGGGATATATTCAGTGAAAGTTACCTAAGAAGATGGAATTATCAATAAAACATTTTTTTATAATCAGGGTTAAATGACACAAGGCTGTAATGGCACTACTGCAAGCCATTTCTGATTCCTGATGTAACTAGTTAACATGTGACTGTTTCTTTGTAATTTTTAATGGGGAGTTAAAAATTATTTCACTTTTACTTCTAAGACTAAGGAAGCTAAGGAAAAGTATCGTCTTTAAAAATATTTCATGCTGCAGTATGACAAGCTTTACAGTTTTGAGGCTAATGGTCAAGATTTTCAGAAGATTCCCGAACTTACAAAAAGGTTTAAAGAGCAATGAGATGGGCATAAGAAGATCAATGGGGTATAGTAATTCTGCTTATTGTCACAATGAATATAATTTGTGACTTGGAAGTAACTAAACATTTGTACATATCTCTGCTGTATCATTCCCATAGACAATGGATTCCTTGAATGTTTGACAAAACTAATTCTCTTCTATCACATTTTTAACACAACTGAGAGCATAATTCAGGTCCTGGAAATTATCCACTATAAAGATCCCAGCCAAATACTTCATACCTTGCAAAGCTTAACAACTTAGTAATGCCTATAACATATAAAGGTATGAATTTCTTGTTGATTTTACTACAAATTCAATTTGCGCATTTTAGACAAATTTATGTCTGAGTTCTATATGCTCATTCTAACACTATTACTCTGTGTGTGAGGGGGTTCTCTTATTAAAAAGGAACAAAGGTGAAACAGACATTTTTATCATGATGCTTTGGCCAACACTGATTTAATAAACCCTTCTAAACAGACAGCCAAAGCTCACCAGTTTGAAGTCCAGGTTGCATAGAGAGCTTCAGTTCTAACCACAGTTGTGAACTTACAGTTCTATATTTGGTTTTACTGATGTCTTCTGAAAGTCAGTAGTCTTTAGTACTACTAAACAGTAAAGTTAGACAACTAAGTCCTACTAAAGACAACTTTAGCCCTACTAAAAATATTTTGTGAACATCACTGATGGCTTTCTTATATTGTGTGAGATAGCTTTACAAAATGAAAGAGTAACAAGTAACAATTTGAAATGTAAGTTTATAAAGGCTGGAACTTTTTAAATTGAATACATGCTACAGGTATTTGACAGGATTTTTGTGAAGGTATGTGAGCAACAAATATTTCATGTTATTTGGGGAAGCTATTTAGTAATACTGAATGTACCTTACAAGGATAAATTACATGTGACCAGACAGCCTTATTCATATTTGTCATGTTGAAAAAACAAACTGAGTACTTTAGACTATTCAAAACTTTATTACTTACAGATAAGGAGCCATGATTCCACATGCCAGCATCCTACAGCATTATAGACTGAGTAGCTAAAACAGGCTGAAGGACCAAGTCTCCAGCAAACCATCAGCATTTTGATGCCTTGTTCTGTCCTTTAACCACTTGATGACAGTACATGTGTATCTTAATATACAGTATTTGGTATTTGATATCACTTCTTATTTCTCTCTGAAGGAATTCCTAACTCTTTATTCCTGCTTCCTATTTGAAAGACACTGCCTTAGTTTGCCAAGTTCTTCATATTCATGGTAGTAAACACAGGAGTGCAGTGTTGAGAAAAATAAAAGGTTTCCAATTAGTTCACTGTTCTTGAGGGTCAATTTGGACCAGCTAATGCATCTTTATTGTGTTTCTCAGTTAATGAACAAGTCATGTCAACTGACCCAGTTTTCTAACCCCAAGTATTTTTTCTGCATATCTGGAATATGAATATTGTGCTGGAAAAACTAACTGCAGTCCAAAGAAGCCAGCACACATCTAACAAAGAAATGGGGTCACTAGCAGGTGGGTGGGAAGCACATTTCATTACAACCACATAGGTGGGGATGTTATTTGGGGGATGAGAAGGAATAGGACTGAAGAGGAAGGTTAGAGTGATAGTTCTTTGAACAGGGAGGAGAAGACTCCAGACAACTTGTCTCCAGTCCCAGCAGACTAGCCTTAAGGCCAATTCACTCATCTTTAGGCAACTAGTTATCGTAATCAAGCCCGGCAGACTATGATGTTGTGATTTCTTGTATTTCTACAGTAACATATGGGTGTGTTTGTATTCTGCCTGCACAAGAAAAAGGCAGTCCTTACCTGAAATATCTGTAGTTCAGAGGTCTTATCCTCTCAGGTGCTAAGAGTCCACAAGTGTTTCTGGAGCCATCAGTCACAGGGCATATCTGCCAGTTACACAAACAGCATAGGTGAAGATGATGACTGAGACTTTCTTACAAAGGCAAGAAGACAGGGTAGGAGACGGCAGGGAGTATGAGGGAAAGGATTACCATAAAGTCTTGCAGACTCTGAATGTGACCGTACTGGGCATAAAGTAGTGCTACATTTAAATGGAAATGCATTTATCTCAGTGGCGGTGAAGCAAGCAAGGGTTTGACAGACTGAACTGCAGTCAGTAATCATCTGGAGGCCCAGACTGGATTTCAGGAGGATATTTTATACATGTTTTGTTGATGTTTCTTGAGTCAGGACTTTAGTGAACACAGGTTTGCTGTTGCGTGGGTTCCTGTGCAGCTTTTCTACAGAGTGCTCAAAGAGGTCAAGAATACTGATAATCTATGTGTTAGGCCTATTAGAAGTGGAAATCCTGCTTCAGCCCATTTCTGCTAGCTTGCCCTTCCCAGTGGTCATCTTCTTTAAAGGCTCAGGCTCAACCTGTCCAAACTCTAGATCAGTGCTCTGTGTGGCTGTTCCACAGAAGAGAGATTTCTCTCCACCAGAGCAGGAGACATTGTATTGTGTGAGAGTGGGAGCACCACTCATTAAGTTCCTAGCAAGTCTGTGCTAGCCTATATCCATCTCTCAAGACTTTTTCTACCACACAGAAGAAAAATGAATACTGTTGGGCACCACCGGGTTACCACTTAATAAATAAAAAACACAAAGTTTGCAAATACTTTGGCTTAAGTTTTATGTTGGGTCTTATTTAATTTAAAATTAAGGGATGACAATTCCTTTCAAGATTGTCACAGGCCTCAAAAACTCACCAGTAGGCAGCATGATGACAGCCCAAGTCAAGAACCATTTTCAGGTTCAGACAATAGGTTACCATTACAACTCAGAAATGAGATCTTGGAGTCTGACAGATAGCTGTATGAGAATGCAAGCTCAGTGACGGTCAAAAAAAACCAAACAAAAATGTTAGGAGCCCTTAGGAAAGCAATGGAGCAAAACAACATTATCATTATAATACCTATACCACCATGATTCCCCTACATCTTAAATTCTAAGCATCCCTCCAGTCTTCCTATACAGAAGAACGGAAAAAAATGGAAAGGGGAATGTGAATTACCAAAGGCATGGAGCAGTTGCCATAGGGCAAGTAATCATGGACCAGCTACCATGAGTAAGACAGGATTCTTCAGTCTGGAAAACAGGTGACTGAAGGAGGAAAATGATGGGGTTTGATGGGAAAAGTGGGCAGTGTGAACCTTAGGAACCAGTGAAGGTCATTCCACAGTCTTGTGTGGGACTGAGAACCAAATGATTCTAGCAGGCAACATGTTAGTAACACATAAAAATAAGTGTTATTTAAAGTAACACATGGTTAAGTCCTAGTTAGAGGACCTTTGGAAACTGAAATTTTACACAGTTCAGAAAACTACTAAATAAATTCACAAAATAGAAGCATATTGTGCTTTCTGTATACTTAGGAACTCTCATCCATGTCAGGAAGTCTTTGCACTGAAAACAACTGAGGTCACCATCATCATTAGGAAGTAAAAGTACAAGTATACTTGTCTCTGACTGAGCTGGTTACAGATATCTACCATCCCTACATAGTTATCCATTTTTGGCCAGTGCCAAAGAGTTAAATATCAGGCTAGACAGACATTTGGTCTTAGTATGACCCTTTTTTACAGCTACCCTAGACTTCAGATAATTACAGTCAGTACTGTGAATTATTTACGTGTTAAATATAAGAAAAAAATGAGTGTGGGATTATTCAAGTTATGGGGAAACTGGCCTAAAGCCTTCTTCACCTTGAAATCTATAGATTTTAATGGGAACTGAAACAGAGCAAGACTGGTACATCTCGAAAGTGTGTGGTACTTTTAGCATTATTGTTTTCCTCCACCTTCTATTGCTAGTAACAGCATTAATTTCAGGTAGGAAAAAAGGCTAGCACAATACTTTGGTGTAATAAAGGGATTTTCTGTAAGGGAAAGTTTGGTGATGCAGGTGACAGCTCTTTCAAGAGTCAGTTATGGACTTGGGAAATGAATGCTCTTAGAAAGCAAATATGGTAAGTTTTGCCCCCTTTTTGCTCAAGGTGCAAAAGGCATGCCCATCCTGCTTGCCCTGATAGCACATCATGGAAGTGTGGGAGTCTGGCCACTGACTTATTTCCAAAACAAGACAGGCTGCTGTAAATGCTCCTTTTCCTGAAGATCAGGTGAGAGCAGAACCATCACTTGGCTGTTCAAGTTCTTTGGAAGTTCTTAGGTGCATCTGGCTATGACAGTACTGCGCACAGGGAGAAATCTTTGTGGAGGAGAATCCATGTTGTTTTGCTGAATTCCGCAGTTTTCAGTTTGAACATGAAACTTGTTTGCAGTTTTCCAGGGTTGCTTTGTAGCGTTTTCATTTCAGTGATGTAAGAGCTGCCTTTTACTGTCAAGCCTATAATTAAAGCAGTGTTGACTGGTACGTAATGAGCTGCAAACAGTGTACCAAAAGATAATTAAAGATGCACTCCAGATAAGCAGGGCATGAGCATCCTTTTTATGAGGTGTTAATGTCTGAAGACCAACTAGTGAAATTGATCTTGGCTCTTTCAGGATGAAAGTTCTGCTTAAACATCAATAGCATTGTACTACCCTAGAAAATGTTTGATGTGGGGATTTCTAAAGGGGCGTGCTTGTTCTAAAACTCCCGGGGCAAGTGCCTGGTGACGGAGCCCATGCCTCACAGGGTAATTCGGCATCCCATTCATGCTAGCATGATTATGGGGTCACCTTTGCAACTCCTAACACTAGGGCTGCTCTGGAGGTAGTAAGGAGAGGAGCTCCTGATGCCCTGATCTTGACTAGTATAGATGCAAACCTTTTTTTGAGAGCCATTTTGAAGAGCACTGTGGCTAGTCCTTGTCCAATAACTGTGTTGTCCGTCCTATATGTCCTTCACACTATATCTTTTTTTTTTTGTTGTTGGGTTTTCAGCATATTCTATGTGTGGCCTGGATTCTTCTGTAGATGCACTTGTACCATGACTGGCATAAAGGAACACAGGCAGAGGACACAGTGGGTTTCCACATTTGGACTCTGCTGAAATCTACAGCAAAATTCCATGGGTTTTGGTGGGAGCCTAAAGATAACCTATGAATCGACGAGACACTGTTTTTTCTAAGCACGCTGCTTTGGGTATTCCTGCTTCTTTCCCCACGCTCTTCCCATTCCCCTATTTGTGAAACTACTAAAAAAATATGGGGGCAGGGGGAACACTATTTTCCCAACACAGTTTAGAGAAGAGATGGGAGAGCTCACATTCAATTGTTTTGATTATGACTGACATGCAACAGCAAGATGGTATGAGGAGAACATAGGCAGCCGTGGCTGGTCAGCGTTGTTGTCTGAGTCAGAGTGCAGCTGTAATGCAAGTTAGCTCTTACATTAGGCCAAGACCAGGAGTCTCAGAAAAAGAGGGTGAGGTTAAGATTACCATCTTCTTTCCTGGAATCTCACTTAAAAACAAAACTCGCAATCTAAGTCTCTATCAATTAGCATTGCAAAAAAAATCTCTGAAAATGAAGGGTGTAAAGAGGCTGCCTGGCAGAGTGCCTGAAACAATAACTTCGGGAAGTGTGAATTGCTCTCTCCATAGCCAGAGGATGTTAACAAAAGCCTCGTCTATTTGACCTAGCTAGTAGTGATGGACAGTCGGTATTAGTAAGTAGTGCAAGTCCGTGCAAGTCTCTGCTGACTCCTTATCTGTTCTGCACTGGCTGTGGCTATAAGGTGTATATGTGTGTGCTGGAAGGTGTGACTTCCCTGTCATTTTGAGATCAATATTGCAGGCAGCCTGCAGGATCAGCTTTGTGTTGTAGTTATTCCTTTGAGATGATGTTTTCTGCCATGAAAATTGGAAATCTAGAAAGAAAAATGATAGTATTTGTTCTAGCCCTCTCTGTGGACAGACCGAATGAGCAAGCTCTTTGTACCCTACAAACATCCTTGGTACCCTTATTCCAGTTTATTATGCACCTCACAATTATACTGGAATTGCAGAGATATGGAGAGGTCATATGCAATACCGTATTTTCTTGTGCTAGTCTAAATCAGGGCTCCCCAATTCTCCTTTACCCTCTGTTCCTGTGCATCCATCCCCAAGCTGGTGCTTGAACTGAGCTTGTCAAAAAATAGCCTGGCAAAAAAAGAATGATCAGGGTTTTTTGGAAGGAGTAGCTCTGCGAGTCGGCTCATTTGCTAGCCAAGTGTGCACTGAGGTGCCTTGTGCAGGACCACATGCAAAGCCAGGGCTTAAAGGCAGGGAAGATTGCACCCTGCATGTTTAGAGCATGAAGGAATAGCTGAAGCTGGATTTGCATAGAGAAAACTGTTAATAAAACTGTACCATCAAGCTTTATATGTCTAAGCCTTCTTCCACCCCTCCCTACAGATGTATCTAAATGTGAAAAGTGAACTAAAACTGATGAACTAGCAGCATACCTTGACTGTATCTAGAATTGCTGAACCACTTGCCACCTGGCTGCTTTTTTTTCTATTCTCCACATGACAATTCTTGCTTGAACACATATTTTATTTTTTGCATGAACAGGAAAAAACTACAAACTATTCTGAAGCTCTGGGGGAGAAAAGAAATCTTGTGGGATGTGTCCGTGCTATGACAGCCCAAGCTTATGGGAATGCTGTGGTAGAATAAAAGGGAGGAGTACTAAGAAATTGGTTTGAGCTGTTGCATCCAGATGTTTTGTACTATGTGCTGCTGCCATCCCTCTAACATTCTGCCTTCATATGAACTTCTGCTTGAAAGCAGCATTTAGGTGAAGTGGTTTCTAAAGGCATTTACCTTGCCGTATGGGCAGAGCTGCTGAAGAATCCAGCCTGTGGAGTACTAGACTCACAGGGGCTGACTGCTGCCCCTGTCTGGAAGGACATTTGTTTTTGTTGTGAGCCACTGCAGTGATGCGTGTAATATTAAAACCTTTGCCCAGCTCAACCCAAAACTGCCTGCATGGATGGTGGATGTACTGGTCCCTGCAGAATGCAAATGGTATGTGACAGCTTTCAGACTTTGTCCTCATACCCTTTAGTTTCAGAGCAAGCTGGAGCAGGTCCCAGATCTGAAAAATGAATGGGGACATGTTGAGATGAAAACCACATGAAGTAATGATGCTGTTGTTCTTGAACACCTTCAGTGATAGCCATTAATGATCTCATTTGACAAATTATTACATTGCTATTTGATTTGCTTTTGTTCTAATCCTGTTCAAACATTTAATCCTTTTCTGCATCACAACTGTCGCTTCCTGTAAGTACTTATGTCACTCTTGGCTCTTAAGTAATATTTGTGGCCTCTCTTTTGGTCATGATTTCACCTTGGACTGAAAGTACAGACCTTGCTTGTTCTGTACATGACTTGAATGAATAGAGCCGTCTGGAGGGAAAAAGAAGCAGCAGCAGCCCTAGCAGAGGAAGAGCTTGTGGTGAGCTCTTCAGCACTGCTGGAGGCTGCAGATGACTGCAGACTGTGCTGGGGGAAGCTCTGTCCTTCACTGTGAACTATGAGCTTTGATGCAACGTCTAGTATAGACACCAGCGTTTTCATTACTGCAGTGAAGTTGATTAAATTTAAGAGAATTTGCCATGGATAGAAACAGTGGGGTAGACAATGACTTGTAACCGAGTGCAGTAAGTGCTGGGATGGTTTCCATTCAGGAGGTCGGTGTGGAGGCCTCCCCACATCTGGAGGAGACCCACGTTTCCAGCAGAGCCCCGGGCCTGTGGTGCAGAGAGAAGGGGAGACTTCTCTGAGAGCTTCAGCAGAGGTGAAAGATAATTTCATTAAATTATTCATTCTCCATTTGAATTAAAGAAAGGTGGACGGGTTTGTGGCGGCAGTGAGGGCTTCACTGGGAGACGCTTTGGCTCCTTCGATGGGCCGAGCCCTCATTATGTGTATTTTGGTGATGGGATGACAATGGAGGTGTGGGAGACGGCTGTGAGTCACCCTCGCAGGCCCGGCGGCTCCAGCCCCCTTGTCGGGGGGGTCGCTCACGGCCAGGGCGGAGGGCTCATAAGGCACGGAGCGGCCTATGCCACCGCACTGCCCGCAGACCTCGGCCCACATGGAGCTCGCCAGCCTGCCCCCAAGCCCCGGACCCACTGGTAAGACTCTCGGCACTTGTGCGGCCAGGGAGGGGAGGTCAGGGCAGTGGTGGGGCAGGAGAAGCGGGCTCCAGGAGCGCGACTGGACGCGGCACCGCTGATTGCCGTCTACTCTCCTCGCAGGCGAGGCCCGGGCGCGCCCCGCCGCCCCCAGCGCGGGGCGGGAGGGCGGCCGGCGGAAGCGGACCACCTTCAGCAAGGCCCAGCTGGAGCTGTTGGTTCGCGCCTTCGAGAAAGAGCCCTACCCCGGCATCGCGCTGCGGGAGCAGCTTTCCGGCCTTACCGACATCCCCGAGTCCAGGATCCAGGTGAGACGGGCGGGAGGGTGGCTTCCCCCGGCAGGGCCGAGGCGGAGCTGGCGCTCAGTCTTTGCTGCCCTCGCAGGTGTGGTTCCAGAACAGGAGAGCTCGGCAGCTGAACCACAAGAAGAGCGAAGCTGCTGCCTACCCCAAGCCGACTAGTGGCAAACAAAAACCGACCCGCTGCGGCGGCGGCTGTCAGGAGAGGAGTCGGACGACGGAGGGGTTTGGGCCAAATGGGAGCCTCTTCCATCCACAGCCCGGCCTACCAGGAGGAAACCAGAATTTCGCTGGTCAGCCTGTGCCCTACTCGGCACAGCTTTACTCAAGGCTCGATACTCGTTTCAGGAGCTTGGATAACACTTTTGGAGCGCCAGGTCAGACCCCAGCTCACTTCGGTTTGGACTGCATGGGAAAAGGTGCCCCACTCAGTGCAGGAAGTGTGGGGAGTACCCCTCAGGTCTCGTTTCCTGTGCAGCAGGCACAGGAATATCCATACCTGAAGAAATCTTTCCCTGAAACCTCCTACTCAGATGCAGATATTTTCCAGTATTGTATAGAAGATCATCAGTACCTGGCAGCTAAAGAGAATGTGTATAGGAGGCCTGTCTTAAACTACTTAAATGCTAACCAGGGCCTGGGCGATGAGAACTATCTGTACATAAAGGCAAACATTTCTCCTTTTGGGAAGGGTTCCACTTTCAATTATGTTGAAGGGGAATCTAAGCTTGAGGTTGAGCAGGTGGGGCACAGTCCACCTCTGGTTCCAGCTAATAACACTAGTCCTCCTTTGGTACTTCCAAAACATGAAGAGGGGTGTCAAGGGATACTTTCTTCTTCAGCCCCATTGTATGGGCAGCAGCTGCTGGAGCCAGTAAGTGACTATGACCCTCACTGGCTGGGCATGAGAAATGAAATTTTGGGAACTGGGTTAGACTCGCTGTTTGAGAATGAGCAAAACTGGGGGCAAGGGGGGCCAAAAAGTTACCTTTTTGCTTTTGGTGGCCAGAACTCAACCTGTCATCTGGGTCACACATGAACCTGACAGTGGGTCTGCTTGACTGATGGAAAACTCATGTGTTTTTGTTGGATTGGCAGTGTTCTCCAAAGCGGCTAGAGATTTGGCAGGTCTGAGTGTGGAGTGCCTGTTCTGAATTTTGTGCAGTGTCTGGAAGGAGAGCAAAGATAGGCAAAACTAGCAAAGGGCTACAGGAGAATAGCCTGCTGAATGTGTGCTGCCTCATCCTTTAGGAACTGTCACAAAGCTGTTTGCAGTATTCCTGCATGCATCTGATTATTGGCAGCCTCACATTTACTTGCACATACGGGCTGTTTTTCAAATGATGCTGGATTAATTCTGCCCTGAGGCTTGGGTCTATGGCATTGTTTTTGTTGCCTTACTGCAGAGTTCTCTTTCTATTCTGGTCAGAATTCACTTTAACTTAAATCTGCAGAAAACAGATGTATTTATAGCTTTTAGTGGAGAAAGCATTAACATAAGAGGGGTACTAGCATGGGAAAACCAGCCTTGGTGGTGGCAGGGGACAGCTCACTGGGTGTGTCTGCGTTTTAGGTGTGCTGATACAGAACACTGCTGGTCTTTTCCTAGATACTTGATGTATAGTGTTTTCACTGAAAATGACCACATGTGTAGCCTTTTAAAAGGCAGTATTTTTGTGACTTCCTTCTGTATATTTTTTTAATTGTCTTTGTTTTGAATTGTAATTTTCTATTTGCCAAATGAAGGGTTTTTTTACCTGGGTGATAATGAACTTACAGAACTGCATGCAAAGGAAAAATAAAAATGTGTTCCAGCTTTGCATTTGCACACTGAGCCTATTTTTATATTTCTCAAGATCCATGGCCATCTGGAAGACCTCTGTAATCATGGAAGTGTTTTCTCCCTGGAGAGCTGCCATGGTTGTGTATTCAAGCATTATCGGGCCTAGGATGCTGAAAATTCTCTATGCAAATCCTTTTTTGTTTAAAATGTGGCTCTGGAATATTTTAAGTATGCAAAGATTTTAATATACATGTTATTAACTTAATTACTTTGTTTATAGAACAAAATAAACAGAAGTACAACTTAAACACAGACCATTATTTTATTAACAAAGATATCTCGGTCAAGCAGCTGTATGTTGAGATGTGTATACAAGAAGTCCAGAAAGTTACCCCTGACTTTTGTCAGTAATTTTTAGCTGTGGCTGTGAAGAAGTCATTTAACTTTTCTACCTTGATCTGAAGAATTTGGAACATACTCATGTCTTGTGGAAGAATCATAGCTTCAGACAATAGCTGCAAGGCACTTAAAACACAAAAAAGTTGTGTATTAGAGCTAAGTCCAAGTTGATGATTGTATTTATCTTGCATATATGATTCTTTAGTAAACTTTTAAGACTTATTAATTCATTTGCACTTTCCCTCATATTAACTTCCTAATGAGAAGTGAGACTTGTTCTTAGACACAGAACAAGAATAGTTTTACCTGTGAAAAAGACAAGAAACTGGTGGTTAGAAGTGTTTCAAATCAGCTTTGCTTCATAAAGAAAGAGCGAGTTAAAGAAGAAGAGGAAAAAAGACGTCTGAAAAAATGGTATGCCTCAGGAAACCAAACAAGGATGTGGGATTTTGATTCCTCCCTGGGGTCAGGGGCCACCTGGCAGGTAGCACCCGGTCTTCCCATTGTATCCTCCCTGGTGATGTAAGTGCATGGTAACCAGCACCCTCTTATCTCATGGGTCTGACGTAAAGAGTTGGTGGGTCACTGTTGCAGATTCTCTTGAGTGAGCCTCTACAATGCATGCAGCCATCACACTGTAAGGCATTCTATTCTGCCAAAGCTCACAACGCCCCACCAAGGCAACTGTGTTAGATGATTGCTGTTGAGCTGTCATCCCAGCTGCTCTGGTTATACTGGGCATTACAAACCCTTCATCCAGCCTAGGGCACACATGTCCCTTAATATTAAACCCATGTTTCCAGCACTGAAGTGGAATACACTCTAAATCCTTCTTGAGCAAGTCCAAGAAAAAATAAATTATTCTCTCACCACAGAGCTACCTATTGATCATGGTAGAGCTTTTCTGTAAGTTGTGAGTTTATTTTGTTACAAGTTGCTTTTAACAGACCTACCTAGCATGTATTTCACAATAAACACAAAGACAAACCTGTGCAGACCAGTCAGATGCAACACTGTTGAGATGCTTCTACAAACTTTCACTCCTTGCTATGACAAGAATGCTAGAAAACAAATTAAATGCTTATTCAACATGTAGGAAGTACTGTCACAGCGATGGTATTAGTAGCTTCCCAGGACCTTGCATGCCAAAAGCATCTCTACTGTCATACAAGTAGATGATGCTGAGGAAAAGGTGGGGCAGGAACCAAGTATTGCACAGTATTGAACTACTCTTACACTGCCTATAAAATGCCCATTTATAGAAGATACGAGGATTTTCCACACTGAATGTTGAAAACTGTATTTTCTTCCATATAACTTGTCAAAGAGAAGGTGAGGACCCAGTTTTACCCATGTGGTTTACAGTCAGTCTGGTCCTACCCCAGTGCTAGGCACCTTGAGCTCCTCATTTGTGGGAGACTGCAAAGTGCATTCCTTTCTTCTCAGCGATCTCCAGCAGCAAGACCAGAGAGGCATCCACAGCCTCTGCAGCTGTGAGCCCTTGCTGGAAGCCACCCACCTGAGAGGCATGATCTGACAAGCACCACAAAGACAGCAGTTCATGACCTGGACACCTCCTTAGCAGCTCTGCTCCTCCTCCTTTCTTGGCATAAGGCAAATTACACTAGAAAAGAGAGCTATTCTCTCAATTAAGCAGGGCCTGTACCTAACTTTGTGAGGACCTGCCTTAAGGCGTAGGCACAAGCCTACATCTGAGATGAACAACTACTTGCTTTGCACCTGGAGTACCCTGCCTCCTGCACGCCTAGTCATGTCCTTCCGGGGTGGTGGATTTAATGCCTGAAAAAAGCCCCATCCAAGTACATTTCGTCCAAGTTCATAGCACTGCCCTTCACAGGTTTTTACCCTCTGACTTTTGCTTGTCCTCCCGTAGTCCTTTGTAAGGATTTTTCTTTAAAACAGATTTTTCTCACACTGATTTCTGGGGCCGCAGCAGCCAGTTACTACGGGAACAGCCCCGAAGACTGCGCGGCAGCAGGCGGCATCCGCCTAGCGTCAGCCGCCGGTTAGGTGAGGGCGCCGCCTGCGGTGCTGGGGAGACAGCACCCCCAGCCAGCTACCGGGGGCCTTCACAGCTTTTGCAGGAAGCTAGTTATATATACACCGAGGGCAACCACGGGCCGGTTCCCGAGTCTCGCAGCTCGCTTAGCCCCGCTACAGAGCTCACAAACCCAACCCCCGTCGGGCTGCGGCCGTGCGTGCCGGCAATAAGGTTCCGTCGCAGCCGCGCCTCCCGGAACTCCGGGTGCAGCCGCTGTTTCCGGGGGAGCTCCATAGAGGCACGGGTCGGTGCGGGCCCACGCGGCCTGGAGTGCCTGGTGAGTGGCGGTGGTTTGCCTGTGGGGAGCAGCTTTCCCGCTCCTCAGGGACTGCAGGGCAGGCAGCTCCCTGCCGCCATGGCGGGGGAGTCTCGGTTTTCCCGGGATAAAGTAGTGTCCCTTCCTCTGCGGCGGCCCTGACGTCCGGGAGCGGGCTGCCGGCCTGTCCAGAGACCCGCGGCCTGTCGGGCGCGGAACCTGGCCTGAGCTGAGCCAAGCGGCCGTGGTGGCGAGAATGCGGTGCCCGGCGCGCAGGGTCTGGGCCCTGGTGGGAGTACTGCTTTGCTCAGGGTGGACTTCTGTGCTTTCCTCTGCGTGCAGATAGGACACAGATTAGCAGTGTCTTTAACGAGATGGTTTAGTAAAGTTTACATAGTGCTGCTGTTCTCTCACTGGTGTGCTGCATGCGTGTGCGATATGTGCTAACTGCATTTTCTTCCCGTGTCAGGAGTGTGCAGTATCACACAGAAACAGTCTGCGTCACACTGGTTGTAAACTATTTCTGAAAGAGTAAGATGGAAGAAAAAGAGAAGAAGCAGCATCGTGCAAAGCACAGTGGGCCAAAGGCAGAGAAGAAAAGGAAACGTTACCTCAGTGGTCTTGGAATAGGAGATGAGGAGAATGCACGGAAGAGGAACCCCAAAGCCTTTACGGTCCAGTCCGCTGTGCGGATGGCCAGAACTTTCCATAGGTAAGAAACAGGAATTGGTTATAGGGCATGTAAGGTCAGCTGGATGGATAGGTGTTGCCTGGTGTGCTTTGCTGCTGTGTAGAAATATATGTTGCTTGTTTTTCACTGGTGCACTCGCATAACTCATCATTCACCAGGTTGTGTTGTAGTTAATGCACATGTCAGAAGCATGATGCTTTTTGTTGTTATGTAGTACAGCTGTGTTAGTTAACAGAAAAAAAAAAGTGTGTGTAGCTCCTTAGACTTGGAATTCCACATACATACTAGTATTTGGGCTCTTGTTGAACCTTTGTGTCCAAGCTTTTGCAAATACTGGACTTTCAAGTAATAAATGTTACCTTTTTAAGTTCATGTATTGTTTGTATTTTTTAAGTTCATGTATTGTATGCGTATAATACATATTGTATTATTCCAATTTTTTTTCAGAACTCAGGATTTGAAGACTAAAAAACATCACATTCCTGTGGTTGACCGTACTCCTTTGGAGCCACCTCCTGTGGTGGTGGTTGTAGTTGGCCCTCCCAAGGTTGGGAAAAGCACCTTAATAAAATGTCTCATTAAGAACTTTACAAGGCAAAAGCTGGTTGAAATCCGTGGTCCTGTTACAATTGTTTCAGGTGAGAACAAGGATAAGAGAAGCTGAAATGCGTACTTTGCACTCCTTATTTATCTTACTTTGAGAGCTAGGGTGTGTTCATATTGTCATAAACGTAGGTAATTTTAAAGAAATCCTTTGGAGTTGTTATTAGGCATACTTATTAATGGTAAAAGAATAACAAGATTTAGGTCTTTAGGGAATTTCTCCCTCTGAACTTATTTTCCACGCTGCTGGTACCCCAGTTCAGTGTCATTTTTTGGTTTTGTGGTTTGGTGGTTTTTTTTTGTTTGGTGTTTTTTTTTTTTTGGTTGGTTGGGTGGTGGTTTTTTTTCCTTTCTGGCTTTTTCCCAGTTTCTTCCATTCTCAAAACTCTTCCCAAGTTTTCATTTTCTGCTGGGTTCTCTTTTCACATTTGAACTGTTATTCTCTGGCTTCATCTTAACCTCTACACGTTTCTTTTCTTTCAGATTCCTGTTCTGTAATCCTGTCTTTGTGTCCCTTTCTTTCTTAAGCCAAGTACTAATTTGCCTCGCCATTTCTAGTAACATTTCTCCACCTCAGTACCTTGTCAGTTCCTTTTCCTTTTTGTTAAGTTTTCATGCTCAGTTTCCAGTTGTCTTAGTCTTTTCATTTCTTGCTTTTCTCTCAATATTACCTGGGGGGATCATTGAGGTTCTAGCGGGAACACAGCCCACAGCAGTTCAAGAAACCCATTTGTAAGGGAGATCTTGCTTGGACACCTGCATGTTTGGTGGAGATAGGTTCTTCAGTGACTTTAACTAGTAAATTTCCTTCTCACAAGTTAAAAGTGGCAAATACAGGAAAGGAAAAATGGAAAGAAAAAAATCACGTGTTCAATTAATTTTCCTAGTTGGTATACTGGGACTCAGGGGTTGAATTTTCCAATTGATTGCCTGAAGAAAAAAAAATCATAGCTGTTATGTCACAACTATATGTTTAAAGTTGTAGTTTCTAGGTATTTCATGTCTTAAGTTCAGTTAGCTATCTCAGGTTAGTCAAGCTGGCCTAACAGTGGCTGACTCCAGGAATGTGACCTGAAAAAAAAAGGTGGACTAATTAGTTTGATCCTTCTATTTCAGTCTTTCATTCTTAATTCTGTTTTCAGGTAAAAAACGCAGGCTAACTATTATTGAATGTGGATGTGACATTAACACAATGATTGACCTGGCGAAAGTTGCTGATTTGGTGAGTTAACAGTGGCATGTGATTTCTGCTGTAATTTATATTGAAAATACTACTTTGGACTGGAGTGCACCGATGTCTGATTTCTTTACCCGTTGGGAGGATGTGGAAGAGGGAAAATGTAACTGAACTTCATTGCTAGTACAGTGGGTCAGCGTTTAATGAGAGATTTTATAACAAGCCAAGGTGATAAAAGTTACTTTTCTATAAAGTATTTGGTGAAACCATATAAAATCTGAAAATGGCTTTTAGTCAGGAAGTTTTTAACTAATGTAGACAGTAGAAATAGGTATTACTTTACTAGTTAGTTTTATTTGATACACTCTCACTCAGTCTTTTGTGGACTGCTGTATAGTAATAAAGTTGATTTCAGTGGAGTGTGGTCACCACTGTAACTGACTTTTGAATTGGCATTGTAATTGAACTTTTGGTTCAATGGATTATGTCAACTGACCTTGGGGACCCAATGCATGATCTATTTGTTCAAAATTTCACATTACTTGTGGATTTGGGGTATGTTATTTATAGCTGATTACAGCTTGGGATCTTAATCCAGATACTAACTATAAATGTCCAAATACATGATTGCACTAATCTGGATATTGTTCTGCTTGCATGTTTTCTACTTGGGGAAGGGAGAAGTATTAAAAAATAGAAATATTTTCTGTTATTAGATGTGACTGATGTTTGAGATTCTGCATGTGCATGATGATGCTCAGAATCTGTTTGATGTTATTGTTAGGAGGCTGAGATTACATAGCCGATTGTAGGTGTCTGTCATTAGTTCCCATGTGTTTTAAGCTCTTAATTGCTGGGGCCCTAATATGACTTTGCTTCCATTTTCCTGTTGCTGTTGGGTGCCATTTTCCTGTGTCAGTGCTTTTTAGTGAGGCATAACAGTAATCACAATGTGTGAATTAAGCTTGTCTCATTTTACCAAAAGTCTTGGCATGAGAGGCATTAGTGTATCCAAGATGGATATTAAAATTTTACTCATTTGGTCAGACATTCTTGCAAATACTGGGAAATACTTGATTTTGGATATTTTTAAATTCACCGAGTAAACACCAGTTCAGACCTTATGATGATACTATATGTTATTGCATTGATAGAGCAGCCTTATTCTTTTACAGTTTTCTTGGAGACCACAAGCAAATCAAATCTGTATAAAGGAGATTTGATTGACAGGAAGAAGAGATCTGATTTCCTAAGCCCCACTAACTTCTAAAACAGCTAAGATCCGTAAGATTCAGTTAAAAAGACAAGGTTGATTTTTGGGTTATATGAAAATAACAGAACTTTTTGCAAGGTTTTGCTTCCTGTGAAGCTTATGGCTTTAAAGTTGCAATCTTTCAAATTGGCTCATGTGTGTACTGTGGTATTGTTACAGTGAGATGCTGATGTTGTATTTTCAGGTTCTAATGCTTATTGATGCCAGCTTTGGATTTGAGATGGAAACTTTTGAATTCCTGAACATTTGTCAAGTACATGGCTTTCCCAAAATTATGGGAGTTCTTACCCACCTGGATACATTCAAGAATAACAAACAATTAAAGAAGACGAAAAAGAAGTTAAAGCACAGATTCTGGACTGAAGTGTATCCGGTATGACATTCAACATTCATTTTCCTGTATGTTTGCCTTATAGAAGCTAAATTAAACATAGGAATATATTTAGGTGTTACTATTCTCTACATCTCTTAAATGATACTATAAGTGGACAGTGCTGATGTACCAGATTATGCAATATTTCTGCTGTTTGCTAAAATACTTGCATAATTCTCTATCCCAATGTGACTAGCTTCTAAATGTGTGATACTAGTAGAAAGGTCTGTTACATAGGTACAGTGCAGGGAGGATCTGCTTGTAGGTTTGAGACACAAATTAATCTTTGTATGAGGTTTTATGGACATGAGTTGTTTTCCTCTAAGAGTTGGGGAAGAATTTTCATGCTGAAGAGAAGTTGTTAGTTTGATCTTTTGGAACCAGTTTTAACCTTCAATTTCTGATTATCATTTACAAATTAGAATGTCTTTACCTTTTTTTAATTTAGTATTAAATTTATGTTTAATATTTTTGTCTTTTTAATGTGTTTAGGGTGCTAAGCTGTTTTATCTGTCTGGGATGGTTCACGGAGAGTACCAAAAGCAGGAAATTCACAATTTGGGGCGTTTTATCTCAGTTATGAAATTCAGACCTCTTACTTGGCAAACATCTCACCCGTATGTTCTTGCAGACAGGTGTGTACTTTTCTTTCTGATCTTCAGTCTCAATGTAGATAGCACCTTGCTGTTAAAAAACCCCAAGACCCTATAATATTAGAGCCAGTCAGCTCTATGTGTGAATGGGTTTTTAGTTTTATCCAGGTGGTTTTGGGGAAATAAAAGCATACTTTTCAGGTTTGTGCCTATAAGTAGTCATTCAGTTTTCATTGTGATTGTGTCAGGCCTTTGGCATATTGTAAATACTTTAGAAACACAGAAAAAATAAGAAAAAATGAAAATAATTCTGCTTATTGATGATTGTATTGAATTTTTGTGGACAAGAAACAGTATTCCAGCAATTTAACAAGTGGTGAAATTAGTCTTCCGAGTTCCCTGCGACATTCCTTCTGCACTATCTCAGCATACAGCATTTGATTCGCAGTCTTATTGGTACATGAAAGTAATCTTGATGGTGGCTCTCCCTACCTGAGTACTTACATCACTTGGCATATTTTATTGCCAAAATACTTACGTTTATGACTGAACACCCGCAGGTCTCTTGTGAAGCTCTTAATTCTTCAGGAAAAAAAAGAGAAGCAACATGCGAAGTCCTATGAAATACACAAAGCAAAGGGAGGGATAATGAGGGAAAAGAAAAATGTCTCTAGTCTTTCAGTAACGTTATTTTAGGTTGCTATTACAATTCTTTTGGTTGTTGAGGAAGTTCTAAGCTGATCTGCAGTCAGAATGTGGCTATTGTCTTCCTTTGTTGTGTGTGTGTGTTGCCTCCCTTGTGCGGTGTAGGAAGGAGCTCTGGAAGGAGTTTACCCTTCATCTGCCTGAGAACAGCCAGTCTTTCCCTCTCCCCTTTCTTGTGGTAGTTTTTCTGTTGCTCACTGCCATTATCAGGGAAAAGAGGGTAATATGTGGTTGCACAGGATGCAGCTTTCAGATGTTTTCCCTCTAATGGCAAAATTGATTTGAGGAGGGCTGTGTGTGGCAAGTGTATAAACAATAATTAAAATGTGCTAAAAAAGCAGTACATGTGTAGTGAAACGTCAGTAGTTCTTCTGGAAACACATTGTTGAACATGATTATACGATTTTTAAAATGTTTTTGAAAGATCTTTTTGCCTAAATTATTTTTTTTTTCTCTAATTGTCTGTTTCAATTATTAAGAGTGCAGAGCATGCAGTGACAGCAGTTATACTGCAATTCTCTTAGACTGCATTTTTTCAAAAGTTACTGTTAGAACTGAAGGATGTTCTGACTTTTTTAATGTTGGGTAGAATGGAAGAGTTGACAAACCCGGAAGATGTTCGAATCAATCCCAAATGTGACAGGAAGATATCACTTTATGGATATGTGAGAGGGGCCCACCTGAAAAACAAAAGTCAAATTCATATGCCAGGTAATTTATCATATTCTTATAACTGTTTTTTGTACTGACCTATGAATAACAACATAGCTGTTGCTATTTTTATTGTTGAAATTGTGAATAGATTTTTCATCTTTCTAAATACATGTTATGCTTTTGGAAATTATTTTTCATAATACACGTTTTCTGTAAAAATAATTGTAAATAGTTTTGATTTTATTTGTTCAGCTTTGTAGCAGTATTTAAACCCAATATTGGCAGTGTCTGACGTTTTTCAGAGGTGTTTTTGCTTTAAAAGGTGTCTGAAGTACAAAACATTCCAGCCGTAATAGTGAAAAGTAAATTTGGCTTATGTAAAATTTCTCATATTCATTGAATAAGTTTCATGTTTTAAGTAAATGTTTTAAAAGCTTAATATCAGAAATATCTTAATAAATTTACAGACCTACTCAGAAAAGTGAGTTGTTAGTTTTCTTATTTAAAAACAAGTTCAGTGGCAGAAGAATTGGATGTTTGATACAGAGCTTGCCATTGATGAATCATGGACCGTTACAATGTTTTTGGATTTTTTTAATCTTTTTGTGGTTGAATTTGAGAATCAGAACTTTGTGAGAACCTTATTGTTTCCCTTGTCTGTCCCCCCAGGTGTAGGAGACTTTACTGTGAGTGATGTGAGTTTCCTACCAGACCCCTGTGCTCTACCTGAACAGCAGAAGAAGCGTTCTTTAAATGAGAAAGAGAAACTAGTCTATGCCCCTTTATCAGGAGTTGGGGGCATTGTATATGATAAAGATGCTGTTTATATTGACCTTGGTGGAAGCCATGCTCACGAAAAAGAAGAGGTAATGGAATATTATTGGTGATTTTAATTCTCTTGCAAAATGTAGTTTTTATCCTTAGAGTCAATATAAGTGTTTAAAAATAAATTCTTCAGAATAATCAATCCTTATATATCCATAGTGGGTGATTTCTTTTTCTCCTCTAGCAATTTCAGAAGAGAGATATTTTTATTGTCTCTACATAAAATACCATGCAACACATTTGAAGGCTCACTTAATAAGTACCTAAGGTAGTTTCAGTGACTTTCCAATTGTCAACTTAAGATTTAGAAAAATTCCTGGTACTGGGATACTGTCACTCTTTTGTTTTGCAGAGTAGTGTCACTGTGGGAAAACACAGGATTTGGCTGGTCAAAGGGAGAGGTGGAAAACAGATTGTATACAAACAGATTGAATTCAGCTGTTTTCCCTGTACTGTGCTAAATGTTATATACATTTACTGTAGTGGTTGCATACTGCGAAGGAGGCCCTCTTTAATTTTTCTTGGGTTAACATTACATGCATTCTTGAAACGTGAAGACGGAAGGGGAGACCTTGCTATTCTGAGAAAATGTTTATAATAAAGTGCTTTGGGGTTTTTTCTTGCATATGCATGTTTATACTGTTTTAGGCAGATTAATGACTGTGTTTACTGTCCATTAGACATTTGTTCATTTTAATTGAAAACTAAAATATCTTGGCTTTCCAGGAAGAAGTGAGACCAAATCATGAACTAGTTCAGAGCCTCATCTCCACGCATTCAGCCATTGATGTTAAGATGGCGTCAAGCAAGGTCTCTCTCTTCATGGACTCTAGACCCATAGGTTCAGAAGATATAGGACAAGAGTAAGTAATGAGTGAATCTCTTAATTTCAGGCTCTAATGTAGGAAAATCCACCATATTAACATGAAGCTTCATTGTTTCAGTAAAATTTCCTTGTATTTTACCATCTTACCCTGATTGTGATCTTTGGGAAAACAGGTTTGTGATGCCAAAAGAAGAGAGACAGATTGATGTAAAGACTGGAAGAGTACGTCGGAAGGCATTATTTGAAGAAGAGGAGAAAGAAAATGATGATGCAGAAAGTGATGAGGAAGACAACCAAGAAGAAGAAGCAGCAGTGTCTGAGGATGGAAGTGATGGTGACGATGAAGATGATGCTGAGGAAGAAAGTGACAGAGAGCTATTAGGGGAAGAGATGGCTGTTGGGAGAGCCAAACGTCTGAAAACAGAGGTGGCTAAAGAAGAAACTGTAAATGAACTGCTAGCATTTGCAGACAGTGATGACAATCTTGAGATGAGTTCTGAAGGAGAAGGAAAAACTGACCCTGAAGAGAGTGAGGTGGAGGAAGATGAGGAGGAGGAAGAAGAGCAAAGGACTCATAAAAATGAAAGCTCAGATCCTGAATTTGAGGCTGCAGGCAAAGGAGTATCTGAGCCTAGGCAGTATGAAATAAAGAGTGGAGATACAGAAATGAGATCACAAATCTCAGATCACAGTCTGAAAAGAAAAGCAGCACTGACTACAGATTCGGGCAACTGTACAGCAGAAGAGGCATCAGAATCTGAATCTGAAAACTCCTCCCTTGATGAGGGTGATGATGAAGAAGGATCACATAATGAATTGGAAGCTGAGGAGTCAAGTAAGAAAGGATTTCAGCACACTCTGGCAAAAAAGGCTGATAGACAGTCTAAAGTTAAAGCTGAGGATGATGATGTGGAGAATCTACTGAAAGAGGAAGATGAGTATGAAGAAAAAATCGATTTTTCTGCTGGCACAACAGGTAGACTATGAGTATTTAAACCATCAATTTTTAATTGTGTTCTTTTAATCTTTTTACATTTAGAATGAATAAAACATTCTTGAGGCAACATTACTAAAATGTATCACCTATTCACTGAGCATTGGAACAGGTTGCCCAGAGGGGTTGTGGAATCTCCATCCTTGGAAAAACACAAAAGCTGTCTGAATGTAGTGGTGATGGGCAACCTCTTCTAAGTGACCATACTTGTAAAGCAATGGGGGTTTATAGGATGACCTTCAGGAGTCCCTTCCTGCCTCAACTATTCTGCGCATGTGTAAGGAAGACGTGTATTATCATGAAAATCGTGGAATCTGTTGTTCCTAATAATCTCAAATTTTTGTCTTGAAATTAGAGCTCATCAGAAAAAAAATCAGCAATATAATTTGTTAGCCACAGTTTATGTTTCTGTGTGTATATATAGAGTATGTAAAAAAGCCAACCTGTAGGTTCTGTCTACATTTCTTAAGCCTTTTATTATAATGTCCTTATTTAAATTATTTTTGTAGCTCCTAATTCTTGTTCTTTCTTTGAGGTAGAATGCAAGTTTTTTCTCTTTTCAGGTGCACTTAAGTGGAAAGAGGACCTTGCACAGAAGGCAGCACAGGCCTTTTTAAAACAGCAACGTTCCACCCCCAATCTTCGTAAACTGGTATATGGAACAGGTATAAATATGTCTGGAAACTTGTACTGTCTTAATATAGAGTAGCTTTTTAGCTGTGACCAAGTTGCAAGTCTGAATCTGAGCGCTGTCTTCTGATGGGAGGCTTGAGAAGAGTTAATTGACTTTTAGGGTTTTTTTCATTGCTGATAGTTATTTTCACTAATAATTGTAATAAAGACAGCTTTTACTTTTCCAACAAAAAGCATTTTGAGGTCATTTTCCAGACTACTCTGTTGTTACTCACATTTTCTGGTACAGCTATTTCCCCCCAGGCATTTGAAGTCCAGTCATTTATATAATTATCTGGTAGATACTACACAAACCCATTGTGGTAATTTATGTGTTTTATAAAGGGCTGTCGCTTGTTGGTTATTCTCAGGAGTTCCTGTCAGTGACTGAGACTGGAATATTCTCTTAGATATGACTTAGTATTATCGTGTCTGTAGTAAGTGTGCTTGTCAAGAAGAAAAAAAGCTAGCTGGCTTGAAAGGAAGAGAAAATTACTATTTCTTTGATTTGTCCTGTTTAATTGATAAGTTTTCTAGTAGTTGTCTGCATGTAAAGACCTCATCATGCAGAACCTCTGTAGAAAACGGTTAGAATTTGGCTTTTGTAAACTGACCACAGTGCAGGAATAAGATTTGCTGACAGTTTCTCAACTCTTATGGTGTTTTTGATCCACAGACTAACTTCATGTTGTTTCAATACACAGATCATTTTGGTGTTGTTTCTGGTTACAATATTGAATGAACATCCTGTGTTTACTTACCGGGCAATATTTTTTATGTTTTTTTTCTAATGATTCCAGTTATGCAAATAGAAACAGATTTCAGGTTGTTCAGAGAAATCTGAGCTGTAGAATTTGTGAAATGAATTACATGTTTCTATGAAGAACTATACAATTGAAGTTCACTATGATCACAGTGTATATAGTATGCCCCTGGTTGCTGCTCACCTTATTTGTTATTGTAAGGTTGTTAATTTAACTGTTTAACACTGGATCAGTGTAGCTTTTTCTTCAGTCTTGCAATCTAAAAGTAGTTTTAAATATGAATCTTCTTCTTTTTTTTTTTTTTCTGAAACTACTTTCATAATACTGCAGGTATTATGAAGCATAAGGTGGAAGAGAAGTTATTAATGAATGTAATCCATGTGCTGTGGGGGAAATAATCACACCTTGTATGTTTCATTTAGCTGTTGAGGATGAAGACCTTGAGGGTGAGGATATAGGTGATGAGCTTGGAGGTTTGTTTCACGTCAGCCGTCCAGACAAAGAATCCAAACAGAAAGCTAATGCTCTTGACTGCTCCAAATTTCTGATAGAAAAGCCACAAGACTGGGATTTAGAAGAGGTAATACCATTGGATAATTGCCTCAGCGCATCCTATATTGGTTGTGTCCTGCTGTCTCATAAAGTACTACTGACTTGTCATTGAAACAGACCTATGGGAGGTACAGCCAGATTGTCATGTCTTCTGCTACTTGCTGTTGTTAAAAGTAGTTACAAGCTAACAGATTCCAAGACCTGTTCTTACAGAAATGAAAAGTTAGTAAATTTAATGCTTGGCTGTTTTGACTATTTGGTGGATCATAGTTTTTTCTCTGCTTTTTACTTTTTGACAAATAAATAGCAATCCTAAGTGAAAACATAATGTAAGAAGATAGAGACCTTGTTAATGTAAAGACCTCTGGGCAAGAATTGAGTTGGTTTCATGTTCCTGCTCTTGCTGAGACATTGTGTACTTTTGGTATTGATGTCTTGATATGGAGGCATGCGTGAGAATAGCAGATTGAGCTGGTATCGCTAATAGAGGAGTGGGAATGCATTGCAGAACGTTTGTTGATGACAAGCTGTAACTGTACAAGGCAGTGACACTATTATCTTGCAGGTTATGAGCAGTATTCGAGACTGCTTTGTCACAGGAAAATGGGAAGATGATAAAGATGCAGCAAAGCTGTTAGAGGAGGATGGTATGTGTAAGACTTCTGAAAATGATTAATGTGTAAAGGATTTTTAAGAAAAGTATGACTTCATAGTTGCATATGTAGAAAGTTTTGCATTAGCGATCTACTTGTAATATTTTCAAACTGTCACGTAAGTTATTATGCAGATACCAGTGCAATTAAACATTGCTGTAAATCTCTGTACAAACAGTAGGCAGATGGCACATTCTGAAAATATACTCCCTGAAAAAGTTTAAAATTTAAATTAGGAAATTTAGTCCTTGGTCCACATGGCTACGCCAACTTTGACTTATGTATCTGAGTTTAGCTATTTGTCCTGTATGAATGGCTTATTCTTTCAGATCGTTTCAGTAGAAATAAGCAGAAATTCTTTTTTAATGGGAAGATAAAGTGGTCATTCACATTTGGCCGAAAAGTGAAATCTATCTTCAGATGTTTCAGGACTTTTTTATCTTTCTAATTAGAAAATATTTCTAAAATTTTAATAGTATGGCTGTATCTTGCATGCAAAATGATTGTGGTTTGGCAGGCTTCTATAAGCGTTTGTTTTTAACGTAAAAATTGTCTGCTGTATTTATTTTTAATTTTTTTTTAATTAAAGATAGGAGCTCCATTGCTCTGCTGGTGTCTTGTGTCATTAGAGTGCTAACTTATGTGTGGTCCTTTAGAATGATCTAAACTTTATTTACATTTTTGAAACCATGGAAGTATTGAAAGAGGAGGAGCCACTGGAGTTCAGCTGAGAATTTTCAGCTGAAGCTAGAGAGGGCAGAACAGCCATATAGAACTTTTGATGGAAAGAAAGAATATTTGTGCTGAAAATACTCCACAAGGCAGTACTGAGAACTATACAATACTGAAAATATGATAAATTGTATGGAACAACACAACAGAATGTTTAACTGTCAGATATCTTGGATGCTTATGGTTGCAGAAGAACTGTATGGAGATTTTGAAGATCTTGAAACCGGTGTTGTGTACAAAGGGAAGCATGCTGCTGAAGGAAGTGAGGTCTGACCTGTATTTTTATGTTCTTTAGCAACATACATGTATGTAAGGTTCTGATCAAATCATAGGCTTCCTATGTAATAAACCTAGTTTTCATGAATTGATAGGAAAGAATTCAGTAGGAACAAAGAAGAAAAGGTACCTGCATTACAGACTTTGGTGCCTACGCGTATCTCGAATGGCATGTTCCATTCTCAAACTGAATTGTTGTTTAAAGTTAATTATGTAAGTTACATAATTAACATAATAATAACATAATAAGTGAGTAAGTTAGCTCACTTATTGAACAGTAGGTGTCAGGCTTAATCAAGAACTGGAGGATCTTGAGGTATGAAAAAAGTTTCAAACTCAAAATGTGATCATAATTGTACTATGTAATTTCATCTGATGCGGAAGATTGTAGAGCTCTGTTTAAACACAGTTTCCTAGTTGTTCCTCATATCTGCATAACAGAGGCTGGTGGAAGCAATTTTTATGCTGTGGCTTGGATATCTTCCAAGAACAGTGCTGTAGTTGTCTGTGATGATACAGATTGAAAAATCAGGGTTTTCTTTCAGACTGAGCAACATGATGGCTTTGCATAAGGGAGTTTTCAGATAGTCTGTGAACAGACTTCCTACTCTCTGCCCTCTATAGAGTTCTGCCTTCCAGCACAGTATTACTGAGTTCCATCAACCATTACTTTTTTTTTTTCCTTATGTTTACTTAAGCTGTATAGTAACAGGTAAGTCAGTTCCAGGGACTGTTCTCTGACGTTAAAATAAATGTTAAGTCAGGTAGTTTTCTCAGTGAAAAGGGGTGTGGTTAGATTATGAAATGTAATTTCTAAACCAAAACATCTTCCTGTATGAATAACTTACTAATTTCTGTCTAAAATTGAAATATTTTTAAAGTGTCTAAAAATTTGCATTGTGGCAAAATACTACTTAATATATATTAAACTATTAAGCAGAATTGGTTGTTTTTCAGTTAACAGTTTTACATGTTTGATAACTTACTGTTGATTAGTCTGGAAGTGAAGAAGAGGAGGAAGATGAAAAAATGTCCAAACCAGAACCAGAGGAGGAGGAAAAGAAAAAGGAGCGCATGGACAAGAAACGGAAACTGAAAGAAATGTTTGATGCAGAGTATGATGAAGGTGATGCCACGTACTTTGATGATCTTAAAGAAGAAATGCATAAACAAGCACAGGTACAGGCTGTTAACTTGGCAATATATCTGGCTATACATCTTAAAAAATACTCCACAGAGTTTGCCAGAAGGTTTTTTTCTGGAAACAGTTCAGAAAAATATACACAAAAAAATACATGCTTTCAATTTTTTTTATGGTTGAACTTTTTGCTTCCATAACTGGAAAGAAAAGCAAACAAACCAAAGATTAATTTAAATTGACTTCAGTTAACCATACTGTAAATCACTGAATAAGTCAGGATGTGTCATCTAAGCTTCATCTACCTTAAAGTTTTTAAGCTTTCCATTTGTCCCGTAGTGGTGGAACTAGTATGACAGGTCTCAAAAAAAGGCAAAGCATGAAAGGAAAAAATTCCCTTCCAGGGAGGAGGGGAGGCAGGCACCTTTTAATGTGTAGGAAGGTGAAAATGTTATTAATGCATAAGTAAGTTCTGTAAGCCTTTTCATCAAACTGTCAAGTTATTTTAAGGAATAAGTAGTTGATGACCATTGCTCTCTACATGCGGTAGAAGTCTTCAGGGTAACTGTATCCAGAGGGTAGCTTCTTTCTTCGGCTGACTTGGGAGAACATTGCCTTACATTGCTATTAACTTCACTGTCTTCTGAAAGCATGTTGTACTAAATAGTCATTAAATTAATCATTATCTCCTTGCATTAGCCTCTATCATAAGTGATCATATGAGCTCTGGTATGATGTACTTACTAAGAGCACTTCAAGCATAAAGACTGGCATTCCAGTAAAGAAATACAATATGCAACTGTCACTTGAAGTCTGTTCTGGAAATAGGTATCAGTGGAACTCCTGCTGCAGGATGGAAGGGCAAGGATCTCAAATTGGGGATGTGTAAAGGCTTCTAGAATAATTTATTTGGACCAAAAGATTTGTGCCATATCTCAATCAATACCATGAGAAATGAAATTAATAATTAGTTTGCTTAAACATGTCATTCTGAAGGTAGCTGAACACCAGGAGCTAGAACAAGAGAGTGAGGCTTCTGTTATTCGCAAGTATATCTTGTTAAATATTTACATAATATCTACATTCAAATGGTACAGAAAAGCTTTAAAAGACCCTTTCAATGATACGCAATATGATGTTGCACAGATATTTTAAAGCTGCTGAGTAAGATAGGAGGCCAGCCTCCTCATAAAGTGACACCTTAAAGATCAGGATAACTTCAAAGGTACTCGGGCTCCTAAATAAAAATGTACTTCTGACAGTTGTATCTTTAAAATCCAAAGTCACTATTATGAAAGATATATCAAAGTTGCTCAGTCATTTGCTTCTTTGGGTACTGTCTTTCAACTAGACTAACAGGCCCACTTGGGATTTCAAATTGGAAAGAATTCATGGTGGCAGAGATCTTGCTGTGAATAAAAAGTCACAGAACCTATAGATCTTTCCCAGAAGATTTATATAAATGTTAGCATGTTTTAAATAGAACTGGCACCTCATGAACAAGTTGTTAGTACTTGAATTTTGTAAAACACATGGTGGCTGTCTTTTTGTCACATAGCTTAATCGGGAAGAATTTGAAGATCAAGATGATGAGACCAGAGTGCAGTATGAGGGCTTCCGGCCTGGGATGTATGTTCGAATAGAAATTGAGAATGTCCCATGTGAATTTGTCCTGAATTTTGATCCTCATTATCCTATTATCCTGGGTGGTCTAGGCAACATTGAAGGAAATGTCGGATATGTACAGGTATGTAATCAGAGCTGTGAGTGCATTTTATATTGGCACAGGTATGCTTCAGAGTGTCTGGAGTTATTTTTTTTCTATTTATTAAAGATACAGTAAGCACGGAGAGAAACCTTTGTCTTTGTCTCTTGAATAGGGCATTTGCTTTTGACACTATTAACTACAGTATCAGATGTTGGATTTTTACAGGCTTGACTGGATAACTGGAAAAAGTAGTTACTGTTGTTTAATGTTCATCTACAGAGATGTCTTAGGACTAAGGTCTGATATTGCAGTTGCTAAATTGCAAACAGAAATTGTGCTCTGAGTTTCATGGTCTGTGGAGAAGTGGCTATAGAAGAGTTACTGGCACATACATATATATCTTAAAACAATACTTTTATGCATACTAGCATGACTTCAAAGTGAGTGAAATACTGATTAGCTTGATTTTTGCAGTCAACCTAGTGTTAATCGAAGATACAAAGCTTACCAAGTAAAAAAATTCTAGTGTAGATGGTGCTTTCAGTTATTCCTGAAATTAAGGCTTGATTTTCAGAATTAATGTTGTTATCCTGTAATAGCATTGTTCATCTTTTCTTCTAATTAGTTGCGCCTGAAGAAGCACAGATGGTATAAGAAGATACTTAAGACACGTGATCCTTTAATCTTCTCATTAGGGTGGAGGCGATTTCAGACTATCCCCATGTTCTACATTGAAGATCACAATGGGCGTCATAGGCTTCTGAAGTACACACCACAGCATATGCATTGTGGAGCAGCTTTCTGGGGTAAGGGCATTCTGGAGTTACTATCCTGTATTACTCAATCATTATAAAATTCTCAGGTTTTACAGGATGTATCAGGAAGTACAGCCAATAGCTTTTAGAATGGGAAGTCTAAAAATTTGTATTCCTCATGAAGTACCAAATAACATTGAACAGTGAGAAAATAGGCAGTTGCCTATAATTGGTTAATTATTTGAATGATTTGTGAATTATTTGGTTTTTAGTCAAATTCTGAGCATTCAGCTGGGTTGTTATCACATCAAAGAGGAATGTGATTTATTGGCTGCGTGTGGAGAGACACTTGCACATGTTACAGGCCCAGCCCTGCAAATGCTTCTGAACATGAGTAACTTCTTGCTGACTGTTCCTTTAACTTTCGTGGGTTTGTGAGTATGGGTTGAATGCTTTAAACTTTCATTTGGTTTTACTAATTGAGAGTATTTGGCATGTATTTTTACGCTTTCTGACTTTAAATGGACGCTAGATGTTGTGTAGTAAAGCTTTTCATAAATTCTTTAATGATCTTGTAGGGCCCATCACTCCTCAGGGGACAGGATTTTTGGCAGTTCAGTCTGTCAGTGGCACAACGGTAGGTTTGTTATGACAAAAGGTTGTTTACTACTTTCCACATGTCTTTGGATGTGTAGATTTGGGGAAGAAGGTGTATGTGTGGGAAAGCAGTGATGTTGTAGGAACTGAAAAAGTAGGTAGACTCAAGCTTTTGAAAGGTGTATTATGATGAGATAGGAAACTGGGTGGATGCTTGTTTAACAACTTTCATTTGCTACACTGAAAATGACCAGTACTGCTTCATTACTTTCTGTGGAAGGAATGATACCTATTTGATTTTCAGTTATTAAGTATTTAGATAACTTTAAAATCTTTTCACAGGATGAGATGCTGTTGAAAATGTCTCTAGCATAATACTGACTTACAGCAGTGCCCAAAGCACTTCTCCTTTGAGACTTTCTGTCTGAGTAAGATTGTGTTTCGTAAAGAGAACACAGCAAGGTAGATAACAAGGACTCTTAGATTGCTTCCAATGTCATTAGAATGGCAGTCCTGAAAATCTCATTAGTGAATGGTAGTAATGTTATGCCAGCAGCACCTCAGCTAGTGGTATGAAGTCAATTTGCATTTGTCATGCTGCTGAACTCCTACAGATGTTATAAATTCTGAACTCAAACTCTAAAACGTGGTGAAATTTTATCAGTGAAGTGGTTTCTTCACTGGTAAATACACATTCAGCAGTGTCTCTCTATGTTTCAGCCTGATTTTCGGATTGCTGCAACAGGAGTTGTGCTCGATTTGGATAAATCCATAACTATTGTAAAGAAATTAAAGCTAACTGGTTTTCCATTCAAAATTTTTAAGAACACTTCTTTTATTAAGGTAGGTATGTAGGTATGTATACTGTAAAACCACATGTACCAATGTTAGGAAAGAATGCAACCGGAGACTGTCCATGTCTCTTTCCTGAGGCAGAAGTTCCCTTTAGTTGTTGTATACTGTTCTGGCTCTCAGTAGCTGCTTGGCTTTTTATCTGAGCTCTCTTCAGTGCAGTTTCTAAAGTTTAATTCAGTTTGATCCCACTGAATTTCACCTTTGGGATCAAAGATAGCTTCCAGCAGTGCTTAGGACTGTATAATTACAATTACAAAAAATGTTTGGGGCAGGAGGTATTGCACAAGTGAATTTTCACTGACCTTCCAAGTGTCGTTTAGACCACCTTTCAAGCTCAGGAAGAGGTTTGGTTATTCTGTGTTTGGGGCAGTAATCAACTAAGCACTGATCCCAACAGTGAAGTGCTCAAGTATTCACACTAAGCATACAGAGATTTTTTTCCTGACTCCCTTGTGATTTGTAAAAGAAGCACAAACCTTGGAGAGCTATATTGTAGTAGTCTCATAGCTAGCAACTTAAAAGCAGATTACTTGCTTTTAAGGTATGCTGTGTTCTACCAGATGACTTTAAAAGAGAACTGGACAGATTCTCTTAAATATGTTTTGTTTTAGAATTTTAAATGTATGTGTTAAATGCTAAGAAGCCTTGCTAGATTACTTCTGGTAGCTTACTGTGAAGTCAGCACAGTAGGTTTGGTATGATCAGGTCTGTTAGTATAAACACAATGTTGTGTTCTTCCTATTTCTTTATAAGATAGACTTCTGGGAATTACTTAAGTTTTTGAGGCCTTCATAGGTCACAGAGAGACTTAGCATCTTGAATGATGGTCGCTAATTCACACTTTCAGGGAATGTTTAACTCTCAGTTGGAAGTGGCTAAATTTGAAGGTGCAGCAATTCGTACTGTGAGTGGTATCCGTGGACAGATCAAAAAGGCCCTCCGAACTCCAGTAGGTGCTTTCAGAGCAACATTTGAAGACAAATTGCTGATGAGTGGTAAGTTGCACTTTCCATGTAAGTTATCACACAACTTTCATCCTGCTTCACAGATTGAAAAGACATGTCTCAGAATCTCTGGAATCTGATAATTGAGATCTGAATTCAAAGAGCATGAAATGCCTGGTGAGACACAGAATTAAATTTTTTTAAAAAAAAGTACATTTCATGTTGTATTTTTTCAATTAGAAGTAATATAGTATGCAGATGAAAAGGTTTGCCTTGGAGACCTGTTTCTCTGTCTGTTTTCAAGTGTTTTACACAGCATGGTATTCTTTTCCCCTTGAACACAAAGATGACTTATATTTAGTGATAGTAGAATAACATTTTTCTGAGAAATCCAGAGTTGCATTGTAAGTCTAGTTAACTTTTTTCCTTAACCTTTTGGGGAAATTATGCAAGGGGTAGGGGTGAGTGATTTTCTATGTTCGCTGAGCGTCACTGTGATGTCGAGAACATGAGTTTATGCTTGTTTGGGTCTAATGACCTCTGTTTTCTTAAACCTATTTAAAGTATGTGTAATGCAAAATAAATGCCAGTTGGCTCTTTTATAGAAAGAGGTGGAGGAAGAGCAAAATGTCTTTTTCAGTAATAGTAGAGGCACAGATACATATATGAACTCTGTTGCTAGTTCTTTAATACGAATAATGAATAGGGTATATTCAACTGGCTGCTCTTCAGGAATATGTACTGTTTATGATTTTGTGGTGTTTCGCAGGATCTGAATAACCAAAGGCAATGGTTACCAAAGGCAGTGGTTATCTTGCCTTTTGCCTAATGTTGAAAAGATTTGGTATATATACCAAACAATACTAGCATGTGGTCTAGGTATTAGTAACCTATTCTATTCAGGCAGCCTTTGCTGAGAGTGTCGAGTGTCGATGTGATGAGTTGTGGTGTTAGAGAGCCAAGTAACATTTCATTTTCTTTCAGATATTGTCTTTGTGAGGACTTGGTATCCTGTTTCTATCCCAACATTTTATAACCCAGTAACATCCTTGCTGAAGCCAGCAGGTGAGAAAGATAGCTGGAGTGGAATGAAGACAACAGGCCAGCTGAGGCATGAGCGAGGCATCAAACTGAAACAAAACAAAGACTCTCTCTATAAGGTATATTTCATAAAACTTTTTTTTTTTTTCTTTTAAGCCAGTTTTCACAGTTAGGTTTGCACTCTGCCTCAGACTCTGCAAACTGAGAGCAGTGTAAATACATGCTCATACATATGCATGCCTGACTTCATATTTTTATCCACAAGGCACAGTCTTTCCTTGCATGCGATGGGAATAAAGCAGCGGAAAGTAGATTGTTGTGGGTCAGTGGAAGTTTATAAAGTAATCTTCAGGATAGAAGTCTTACCCAACGGCTTACTGAGGCCTCTGTCATAGTAAAATTGGGGTGAATGTACCATTCACAATTGGATGCAAGGACGTCTGTGAACTTTTTTGGGCTTCGGGGTTTTTTTTTGGGAAGGGGGGGAGGAGGAGAGAGCACAGAGGGAAGGGTGTCTGTGTGTTGGATTGTGGTGTTTTGTGTTTCTTCCCCTGAAAGATGGAAAATAAAAGCTTTTTAATGATTTTACGTATGTTTTATCAATTCTTTTAGCCTATTGTGAGGGAGAAAAGGCATTTCAATAAGCTCCACATTCCTAAAGCACTGCAGAAGGCACTGCCTTTTAAGAACAAGCCTAAGAATCTTGAGAAGAAAGGCAAGACTCCAAAAGACCAGTGGAGACCAGCTGTTATCAGGGAGCCTCATGAAAAGAAGGTAATTATCACTTGCTCTGAAACAGGGACTCAGGAAGTGTAAATGTATTGCTTAGACCATTTCTAACTTATTTTAGCACTTGACTCTACTGCTAGTGCCGAAGGCGTGTATCCTCCTAGAGAAAAATGATCACCTGCAATTTTTTTTATTCCTGTTTTGTCACACAAAATGTATATGGAACTGTCACTGACTGGATGGTGTCTATTTTTTTAAATATTAGGTCACCTTAAGCTTAAATGCGATTTTTGTTCTTTTCACGGCACTTCCAAGGTATTTCAGTTGGACGTAGTGCTCTCACGTTATGGATGATTTAAATTGGCAGCTGTGGTCCTCTGTTTGACTTGTCATTGCTATGCATTATTGACGCAGACAGGACTTGAAGTGAATAGTCTGCTTCAAAAATTAAGAATTAAGAGTGTTTGCAAAGGCAACAAGATCCAAACTGCAGTTGAAGTGTTCTGTAGTAGCAGTTAGCCTTTTAAATAGTACCTAACCAAAATCTGTGTTCGGAAAAATCAAACCTTTGCTTAACTTCCTAAGAAGATAAACAGTTAAACCATTTTAGACATTGGGTAACAGATGCAGAAATAATTTGGAACTTGCCTTGAATCTCTGATTCATTATATGTCTCTCTGCAGAGGTTAAACTGTTTCTTGCTGGCCAAAACTGAACAGTTTGTATATTGATTCTCCATTTTCTGTTTTAGATATCAGCTCTACTCAGTGCTTTGAGTACAGTGAATAATTACAAGATAAAGAAAGCCAAAGTAAAACATCGGGAACATCTTAAAGAATATCTCAAAGTTAAGCAGAAGGAGGATGAACAGAAATTCAAGAGGCAAAAGGAGGCTAAGAAAAAGATTTATCGCATACTGGGACAAAGGGAGAAAAAGAGGCAGAAGTCAAGCTTGAAAGGATCTAGTAAGGAAGAGAAGAGTACATAGAATATCATCAGGTTTCAGACTAAATGAGGAACTAGGGTAGCTGTGCAATTTTCTGTTGAAGAAACAAAAAGGCCTTGGACTACACTAGATGCGATCTCAAGAGAAAAAAAAAAAAGGCAAATATATTATTCATACTCCTGAATACATTTAGCAGTGTGTATAAATAAGATGTAGAAGTATGGATTGTGTATTTTTTACCTGATATTCTGGAGGACTTTGTATTTCAGTATATTTGTATCCATACTGCACATTCTATCTAGCCAATAAAAGTATTTTAACGTCAGTTACAGGATATTGTTTGTTTGTAAATGTTTTGTGTTGGTACTAATGGACTTATGCAGGAGAAAGAGAAGTCCTCGGAATGTCTCTGAATGTTGTTTCTGTGTTGGCAGTACTTTGAGCCATAGCCTAAATTTTGCCTTTGTCAAATCTTCCATTAAAAGGTGTGAAGATAGCTGTTACTGGGCAGGAGTGTTGGATTCTCTAGCTTTGATGTGCTAGCAGATGCCACCAAAGGAGCTTGCAGTGTTTAGATCACCTGGTCCTGCACGAAAGCATCTCAGTTTTTTCCACTTCTCACTAGATGTTAAGCAGATCTTCAAAACAGTGTTCCATCCAGATTGTCTATTACTTGACCAGTTTTGGCACGCTGGCACTATCAGTAGATACCTCAATTCCTGCAGCTTTCTGGGCAAGCAGTTATCAGACCCTTCACAAATGTGTGCAACTACTTGGTGACTTTCTGAGAGGTAGGCACAGATGGGGTAACTTGTTTCCTTTGGGAATATGTTTCTTTGTCCAGCCAGCTCAGTTAGACTTTTTTAAGGTGAGGTAGTAGATGGTTTCTATCCTGTTAAATTAACTGAGTGTTGAAGTCTTCCTCTGCATTCTAAGAGGCTTTGAACAATCATTCTGTTCAAAGAATAGAGCTTTTTTTTTTTTTTTTCCTCTTTATGCTATATATGGCATCAAATAGTTACTGTAATGCATGTATTTTTAATACTTCATCAAAGAGTGGGGTCAGATAACATCAGTAATTTTTTGGTCTCCTTCCTGAATGAGTTTACTATTTTTCATCAAGCCAAAATTCGTTATTATCATTACACTGTAGTGATGTTTGCTATCTCAGATGAAAGATCCCATGTGGGATCAGGCTTCTTAGCACAAAAGCTCTCTACATGTATGACTCAAATAAGTTTGTCAGTAACTTCCCCCCACTTGCCATGAGACTAGGCTGAGGTCATGTGAATATAAAAACATGACTTATGCTTTCATGATTCAAGATTCTCTGCTGAAGAGACAACCTCTGCCTTCAGAGATTTACAACAAGGCTGTTGGCTTTTTTTTTTTTTTCCCCACTGAGTGGTGCAGGGTTGTCCACCATGGCCATTGTTCTGCGGGGTTGTTTCTTCTGTCATACTGTGCTAGGCTAGGTCTAATCTAAACCATCAAGCGTGTCCTAGTAATCTTTCTATGCTATTGTGAGCAAACTTCGATCTCGTGCTGTTGTTTGCATCTTCCATGTGTTCTTGTGTGACTAGTAGTAGATTTACAGTGCTGTGGGAAAGGCCACTGCAATTCCTTTGCTCCAGCATGAGGGGAGTGCTGCAATGCACATAGGTTGAATTTGTTGATGTATTTGTCTGAAAATGTGTGCTACAGCTTTTGTACAGCTGGGTTTGATGTTAATAGTGCATGTAAGGAGAACTACCTGACTCATGGTAACAAAGGTATTTCTCTTGTCCAGAAAGACTAAATAAACCTTTGGTTTTAGTAGCAGCAGTGACCTCTAATAGTGCTTTTGGCCTGTTTTTAACATCGAATGGTTTTGTTGGTGTAAAGGGGTTTTGGGCTAGGCCAGAGCATCCTGGGATTGGCCAGAACATTCCGGGCTCAAACATCCAGGAATCTGCCAGAGCATCCTGGGCTGGGCCTGAACATAGAAGGGAGTGGCCACCCAGAGGGTGACACATAGTGGCCAATCGGAGGGTGACGATGTTCAAATCCAGCCAATCCTGTTAGTAGCATGAGAGCAAAAGGTGTAGTCTATATAAACCGTGGAACCAATTGGAAGGGGCTCCGATAGTAAAGTTTTTTGGCATGAAACTCTGCTGGAGTCCATGTCTTCAATCTCCACAGGCTCAGGTTTGCCCTCTGGGGTAAGAAGGGGCAGAAACCCCCAAAATTACTTAAACCACTGGGCCATGCATACAGCTTCGCTCCCCTCTCATCTGGTCCTTGGTACAGAGGAGGCCAAAGCCTCCAGGCTATGTCCCTCACTGTAGCCATCATGCAAAGCCACCTGGTAGGAAAACAAATATTGACGACTCCTCAGCTGCAAAAAAATCCTGAGTTATCAAAGGGAATTGCTGGCAACCTTCTTGTACTGGCAGGTAGTGGAACAAGAGGCTGAACTGTTCTTATCTTGGATAAACCTAGTCAGCGCTGCAGGAGGTACACATAATTAGCAGTCTCGCTCATGATTAAGCCGTAGGCAAACACAAAAACCTGTAACAAAGGCAAAGTCTGCTGTAAAATGTTTTCAGTGTTAAAGGGAAAAAAAGAAGTAATCTGCTGGTAGAAGGCACCATACAAGTCTTCCAGTAGGGGTAACGCAAGGTGAACTGTACCCTGAAGTATTTCACTTAGAAGAGGATGCTAATTGCCTGTGAGCAAGAGGCTTTCAACAGCAGTGGTCAGCCTGCAAGGCTGCAGAAACGTAACTTAGGATAGAAACTGAAACTGCAAAAAAACAGGCCATCTGTGGCTTTGAATTAGAGCTTAAAATAGATCAGATAAGAGGGGATGACGGGGTGCGGACAAGAGGGCAGCTGTGTTGCAGATGGCGGTCTGTTACCCACAAAGCCATCCGTGCAAATGGTTAGCAAAGGCCAATGCCAGGTAAGAGCAGCTGGGAGCTGGCTTTTTAAATAAAGCTTTTCCTGGGAAGCATAAAGGTAGATGAGGAATGCATTCTATTTTGGATTAACTACCTAGATTCATTTTACAAGGATTAGGCTTCATTCCTCCTAATTCTTAGTGTTGTTTCAGTATGATTTCAGGCTGGAATTGGTGATACATGTACTACAGCAGGTGTGGTCCCATGTCTTGTCCTAGAGGCTGGGTTGGGGGGTGGGATATTTGGTGGCAAATACCCCTCCAGTGGTGTGCAAACTGTCTGCTGGGGTGTCCCCCTTCCCTGACTCCAGTTGTGTGTTGTATGTTTGAGATTTCACCCCTTATGTCATCAGGTGACCTTGTTCTTTACTTGCGGTGGAAACCTTCTCTCTGACTGGCTTAAGAGGTGATATGAAATGCACATGAAGGTAGCTGGCTGTACCTTTATATGGAATCGCACCAGGCCTAACTAGCTTTGAGAGAATTATTTTATATAATTCCTTATTTTAAAATGGAATTACATCTTTGTAATGGTTTACAAATAAAACCTTGATTCACATTGTATTTTGAGCCAAGTTAATGTGATATTGTGGCATAGTTATTGGATTCAATTGGTATAATTAAAATAACTATGTTAGACTGTCAGAATACTTCTGTGCTGTGTGTAATGCTCAGTGTCGCTTTCATATACAAAGGTAAGGCCAGTCTTGACTTTACTGTTCAGACTAGGTTGCATCTGTGCTAGATGTTGCAGCTAAATACAGAGCTCCTGGTTTTTTCACAGCCGCTATGGTCCCACAGCTCTGAGTGAATTCATTGACATCTGCAGATGTCCATTACTGGTTCACATCAGGACTGTAATTTGTTCCTGGCCACCCACAAACTGTTTGCAAAGAATCTCGGGGTGTTGTAGCATTGACACAAACTAATGCAATTAGACATATTAGACATTGGTTTCTCTTCAATCAATTTTAAACAGCATCCTTGCCATAGATTTAAAGGTCACTGTTGATGGAGCCTCGCATTCGGAAACACCAGGCTTAATTTATTGTCTATTTTAATGTATTGTCCTGAAGTTACTGGGTTTTGAGAACATAGAATCTATTAAGAAGCTTAATAGAGCAGCTTAGTCCAATTATAAGAAATGTATTGGTGGAGAAAATGGAAATGCATGGAAGATCAATGTATTAAGCAGTTGCCTGAATGGAGGAAACAGAGGAAATAAATAGATTAAAATTAATTCTTTTTAACACAAAAAAGATATTTCCTTCTATACAGTACCAAAAAATATTGGGTTGCTTATATTGTAGGGGATGATAAAGCAGTTCTATACTGATTGTACAAAATCAGAGAAACAGCTATCCACAAATTTTTCCTTCATTCATTTCTTTTTCCCCCGTATATTGCTGGGTATAGTTGGATTTGTTTTGTCTTTACATTTTTATCCTACTCACTCCATCCCTGGGTAATTTTCCTATTTGGAGATTCTTAAATTCCTACACTGGAAAACTGTTGTACTGAAAACTTAACTTGGCCCAAGAAAACCTAGCAGTGAGCATGAGATGGATCATCTGTGAAGATGTGGTCTGGAGCCACAGGCTGTTTGGCTTTGAATTTCTGTTGATATATGCCAGGTTCCCCAAGTACAAAATCAGGGTTTCAGGCTACAGCCTAAGGACATGGTCATTTGCATAGTAGCCCCAAGTGAATGCTGCCAGTGTCCTTTATCAGAGGTGTCTAAGGGAAAAAAACAGGGGAGGTACTTTTGACTCAGGTCAATTCTCTGCTCCAGTTTGCCATGTGGCACAACTCAGTGTGTCATCTGCTTTGGCAAGAACTCATGGGGAAGCAGAAGAGAGGGCAAATTCGTTGGGCCAGGTTTTACTTTTACTATCTCATTAAACCATGGCTGCAGCCCCTCAGGCTCAATGTAATCGCAATCTAAACACAGACGTTTGAAGAACACTATCATGATATCTTTTTTTTTTTTACTTATTAAGGGCAGGTTTCATAGGAACTATGAAACAAATTTGTGATCCATAGAAATTAAATATTAAAAGCTGGTTGAATTATTTACATCCATTTACTATTTTCACCTTCTGTGGTATAAACAGGTTGCCATTTAAGCCTCATTTTAAATTATCTGTGGATAATACCTATGAAGGAGTTGCCAAGATTTTTTCATGTAGGAGAATATTATAGCCTGAGTGTAAGCCAACCAAGGTAAATACTGGCTAATTCAGAAGATAACTCAAAGACAAATTGCCTCTTTTCAGTAGTTTTTACTTTGAATTGTCTGAATGAATGTTTTTCTTGTTTCCCCATGAGAAGAGCAGTTGGTAGGACCCTGAGACTGAAGTCCCACCACCATGTTGTCAGGAAGAGATAAAAGAAGGATTGTGAACCTGTTACTCTACCTTGCTGGAGGTGTAAAACCACTGTGCGAGAGATGAAGCAGGTTGGTAAAGTGGATATATCATAGTTGGCACTGAACTGAAACGTGCTCATATTGTCCCTCTGGGATTCGCACCCAACCTGGCATTTCAGTGCATGAGGAAGAAGATGGCTTTTGTGCCACAACAGGGTTAAGTGATACAAAAATAGGTTAAAATAACATTAGCTATATCTAAAAATCACTTCAGTCTCATCAAGCCTGCTAAGATTATCTCAGGTCATGTCTTAATCTGATTTGGCTGTAAGGTCCTAAGTTCTTTGTTTTGTTGATTAATTTTTTTGTTTGGTTGGTTTTTTTCCCTTCTCTGTTATATATATATGTATCTGATGCCAGACAAAAGCTCAGCTATGCTACAGGAATTCTCCTTTATTTGCAAGTTTTCAGCATATGCTTGTAGTGTCATATGCTCTTTTGAAAATTATCAAGAGAAGCTGCAAATCTTACAAGGCTGCAGACTGTTAAAGACTGAAGGGTCTTTGGATCATGCAATAGCTGCTAGGGCATATTGTTCATTACAGACAGTAATCAGCGCAGGGAATGAGATGGATTATTGAGGATCTTGATAAATGATTCTGTGATCTGACACTGGCCGTAGCTTGAAGAGAAAGATTGAGATTTTTATTCCTGAAAATATTAAACCCCTGACTTTGATGGGATTGCTTGTATGATTTAAATTAAAAACACTTTCTTGGAAGAGAATTAATTTCCAGCCTACTGGAATGTGCATATTTTTAATTATTTTAACCAAATTTTCTTGCTTGTTCATCTGTTTCCAACATTCATTGTTTAAGTAATTTAAAAAAATCTAATTGTCAATAAGTTGTTTATCCCAGCGCTATAGAAAGCAATTTAATTCACTTGGATTTGCAAAAAGGCTTTTTACAAAGTTCATTACAAAAGGCTCTTCAGGAAACAAACAGATCGTGAGTTCAGTTGTCCTCTCCTCATGACGTTCCATCTGTCTAGACTATATCTATTCTAGACACATAATAACCTTTACACACATCCAGGAAGGAACAAGCTCTCAAAAATTACTCCCAGAGTTGAGCTGAACATGTTTCCATATGGTTTTGGGTAGTTTTATATTCTATAAGGTGTCCATTCTGGCAGTAATGCGGTGAAAACATATGTAGATGTGTCAGGAAGATTCCCATAACAATTTTGCTTTGCAGAATCCATTTACAAATGTTGGACATAGTGCTACTATTGACATTACTTGTATTTTGTAGCTTTTGGTTAATGGGGGCTGGCCCCTGAGGACCGGGTACCACATGTGTTTTGAGAGCAGTAACATCTGCTAGATCTTTTCTGTCTCTTGAGAGGTGGTTTCTGCAAACTCCACAAAAATCAGAGCTTGGCTTAAAAAACATCTTTCCGAGTGGAAAACTGATTTGTACAGCTTCAGCATTAGTGTTTAGGGAGGAACAGCAAACTGCTGAGACTTCCAGCACTGAGTTTTGCCCTGCCCTAACTGGGAGAAAGTAGAAGTGTTTTCCACTGTTCAGCTATTTGGCTGTCCACACAGACGAAAGCCCTCCTCCTGCCTGACCTGCAGAGGTGGTGGTTGGCATGAGCAGGTTCTGGTAAGGCCATAAATGACCTGATACCTCCCCCAAAGCCCTGCTCTGACTCCAATGCTTTGTCTTGTACTTGTGCAGTTACGAACCAGTTATAATCTGAGGGTTGCAAAGCAGATGCTGTAATAGTCCTGAGTGTGCCATAGGCTTCACCACAGGCAACCACCATTCAGGCCACTAAGTGTCATAGGGCTGGGACTCAGAGATAAAAATATAGGGGATATGCTCATTGTGCTGTATCTGAAATTGAGGTGCTTGGGATTTCATTTTAATCTTTCTGTTGGAGAACTGAAGTTTTGCTCTTCCTGTTTATACCAGCAGTATGATTTATTTACAATTCTAGGTGTTCCCAAAATAAGGGAAGTAACTCTGTGAGGAGTTCAGCAGTAAATTAACTGCTTCCCCACCTGTAGAAGTCTGCAGGTGCCTGTCTCAGGCCATCATTCCTGAACCTTGTTAATAGTTCTGCCTGTGATAACTCTGCTATAAAATACTATTTTGCAGAGACGCTAGTGGGTCCTATCGGGTTTTTATGCTGCAGAAAACTGCCATACTGCATAAGGGAAATCCTTGATTTAGGATATGTGCCCCTGGGGAGTAGAGGGAAGGGAGGTGGCCTAAAGGCCAAACTTTGGAGAATCATTGCTGCTTTGGGACAGAAAGCCAAAGGGCTCACTTTTCTGCTGAGAGTCAGCTTTTAATTCTATCATATGCATCTTTGCTAGTGGCTCAGTTTTCCTTTCTGTACACCTGATGCTGGTGTACATCCACATGCACAAATCTGCATTGTTACAACCCCACCTTGCTTGGCTCACAGTCTCATAATGCAGAGCTGCAGGTGCTGTTCAGCTCTGTCACTGCAGGCAGATGGTAACGAGGATGAGGCACTGATACGCACTGTGGTACTTGCCTGCCTCCACATCTGTTGTGAAGCTTCATGCATTTTCACGAAGTGCTTTAGGAGCTGTGGACAAAAGCCGGTCACTGTTGGAGGGAGCATCACTGACCCACAAGTGGCATTGCCAAACTGTAACTGCAGAGGCAGAAAGCATAAATCCTTGTGCAGTGCAGGCAAGCCTTGTCCTAAGCTGAAGTAATTCTTAACTCTAAGTTCAGATATTTGGAAGGTCCCACGGTGCTCTCTAAACCCTGTACGGCACTCTCCAAAATCTGGAAGCTCCGTCTTCTCTTGCTTTGAAGCCAAGAACACTTAGAGCTAATTCTCTCTTCTTTGCCCTTGCCATTGACCTCATTTATGGAGATGAAAGAAGTAAAAACAATTAGCTCACCGGGAAATTCTATTATGTAGAAGGGAGGTGGACGTTTGATCAGTGCTTGTGGGTTATGATCTCAGGTGGAAGGGCAGATTTTTGTCTCCCAGATGGAGCGATGCCCATTAATCCCAGAGGCTTTGCAAGTGGGAAAGATAGTGATCCAGTCTTTCACTTCTGTAAAACTAAAAGATGCCATTTTAATCTTCTCAAGTAGTGAACTGGAATATACATTGGACATAACTCATCCTGTTGTTTAGGATGAGTAAAAGTGCTCGTTAGGGAAATGAAAAAAACTTCATTTAACTATGCCTGTGTAAAGGAGAACCCATCCCAGCCTCTTGCTCCCCCAGCTCAGAAGTGATTTCTCTTTAACTGTTCCACAGTATCATCTTACTCCATTCAAAACATAGCAAGTTGTCTGAGAGTCCCCCGTGCTCCTTCACCTCTCTGGCATGAGCGGGGCTCCTGAACACAACACATCCATGCTATGGGCTGGAGCATACACTGGCCACAAATGCATAGTGTGTCCCACTGAGGGCAGCCTGTGTGACTGGAGCTTCAGCTATGATTCCAAAGCAGCATCTCCGGTAAATTGGAGCCGGTGAAATAGACCTGGTTGCTCTTGAATGTTAATGTTTTCATTGAAGCAAATGAGCATGTGTTAGCAGAGGCAAGGATAAGTGGACTTTTGCCTTTGAAGCTTCTGTTGCATGATTTGAATCAGTGTTTTTTTCCTAACCACTACAGAAAAGTATTAGTTAATCACATTTAAGGTTTGTTATTGTGAACAGGCAGATATGCTAGTATTTTAAGGTTCAAGGTTTAATTTCTAGTGAGAGAAGTATTTATTAGCTTTAAAAAGGTATGGCTCATTTGCTGTAAACTTTAAAGCATAAACTAGCACTGTTTATGGTAGGGTATTCTTGCACCTCAGCTAATGTCCCCTAATATTCTCTTACTATTTTCATGGCATTAGTTGCCTTTTGGAACGGATAATTTACCATACTGAGTAAAGCAAAAAGTCTGCTGAGCCTCCGATTTTACTTCCAGCTATAACTAATGTAAGAGTTAATGTATGTTGTGTTTTTATTCTACCTCCAATTTAAGTCTTGACAATTTTTACTTCTGTTAGTGTAAGAAGCCTCTAAGCTATTCTGATAGCAGGGAGATCATAAATTACCTCCTTTTGCCAAGGTGGGAAACAGCAACGGCATGACACTGTGCTTTAGCGTTCCTGGCACTGGATTTAGAACATTGTAGCTGTGAGACACGAAGCAGTAATTCCATATACCTTTATCCTAACAGTTAAAATGTGTGTGGGGTTTGGTGGTGGTGGTGGTGGTGTTTGGGTTTTTTAAAGCATAGTAATTCAGCTTCATTTGGGCAGGGGTTTTTTCCAGTTCATGTATCTTTTTTGTTTTCCAGTACACAACCAGCCCTTCTACCAACCTAGTTACTAGTCACTTTTAGCCATCATGTGTTTGTTTTTCACCAGAAGCTCAGCTGGCGCGCCAGACCACACCTCATGCGGGCAAGCTCTGTATGTCTCTGGTAGTCCTTTGGCTCTCCTTCCTGCTTTTTTTGCTAGCTAAACCCTAGAAAATCTGCTAGGGTTCTGTGGTCTAACAGATGAGAGACCGGTGCTTCTGATTGAGTGATCTGCTGCACCTTGTTTTGCAGGTGGAATGCTGCACTTTTTTCAGCATCAGAGCTCTTCACTGTTGGGTGGTTAAAGCTTGCGCGTGGCCATGAGAGCTGCTGTGCTTGGAGGATGATGTTGAATCCAGGTAAGAAGGATTCTTTGTATTACTGATTCCCTAGTGCTGCTGGAAGTCTCCTTAGGAGCTGCTGGCTAATATAAGAAAAATGTTTTTTGCTGTTACGAATGTTGCATCAGTCCTGGTACTTGCTATGTGCACTGCCAGGGGATGGATGGGCTGGGTTGATTTTGTTGATGGCCCTGCTTGCTGAACATTGTGTTCTAGTGTGGGGTCCAGCTGGCTGCCTGTCTCGGGGGGATGGTAGGGGCTGGAGCACCAGGTACTGTGTGCTGTGCCCTGTGAGCACTCCTGGTGGTGCTCTGGCCAAGGCTTGCAGCCTCTATCCGCTTTTCTTCAGCCCTCCTCCCTGAAGCTTTTAGCTGTCAGTTTTTAAGAAGATAAACAGCAATGCAGAGCTGCCAGTGTGCCACAATAGTGGTGGTTTGTTCCTGCTAAAAGTGAGGTTTCTGTGGGGAAGCTGGGCTGGACCCTTGCATGCTTCCCCTTTGTTCAAGAAGAGGCAGTTTACAGCTCATGTATCTTTGTTATATGCATATTCATTATAATTCCACTAAATGCCCACCCAATTCTAGTTACTCTTGCATATGGTAATTTGGGCAGATAAGGCCGTGGCGCAGGCATTGTGACTTTTGAAGAGTGGTCTCTGGAGGTTGTGGTGGTCATTTGCAGAGAAATATCCCCACTCGTTTTACCCTTCTGTGGAAATCCATTAGTTAAGGACATTAGAATGTGTTTAGTTGTTCTGGTTAGCTACATGTTCTTGTTTGGGCTCCTTTATGACCCTGAGGGGCTCCTTGAGCTGTTTTCTTCAACTGTTTGCCTATTTCTCAGGTCTTATCAACAGGAAGAAGGCCTACACTGATTTGAAAGAAGACATCTCATTCTCTTATTGCATGTGTTCTTTATCTCTGTCTTCTATACACAGTAAAATTCTAGTTTAAGAATCCTTGTAGCTTTATCTAAGTCTCTCTATTCAGTGAAATACTAATTTAATTTGATATCAGTTATACTGTGAAATACTAATTTAATTTCAGTGTCACTCTCAATTTAGCAGACAGCAGGGCTTCCTAAGGGGTGTGTTGGGCATGTCTGGGCATGCTTTAGTTCCCAGCCTGGCTCCAGTTGTGACCAGGGAAAAGGGACAAGCTGTTGTGTGAACTGGCAAAAAAAGGAGATGGCCCGTAAGGATTATTTATCTGTTGAGCTGTGCAGGCACAGCAGCCGCTTTTCTTCTCTTGAGGGCAACTGATGCTTGATACTGTATGCAGTGAAGTTATGGTAGCACTGAAGCATCCAGGAGAAGCTGATTTGGGCAAGAGCATGCATGCTGTTTTGAAGTGGGGGTGTTTGATGTGAATTGTCTCCAAGAGTATAGCTGCTCTCAATAGGCAGAATGGGCATGAGAATGAGTTTGTTGTTGGTAGCACTGGTCATTCAGCAAGCTAGAATGGGGTACAACTCTTGCAGTGCTGAGATGCAAATAAAGGTCTGATCCAGCCATGCAGCCTTTCTACAAGGCTGTTTCTTGGAAGTGTGGGTGACCTTGGGAACAAAAGGGCTCTCGTCCAAGTGGGCTGCTTAGAAGGCCTTGCAGTATTGCAGAAGAGGCACTTTTGCAATGCACCAGGTGGTGAGGATCAGCACAGGCTGGGATCAGTGCAATCTGGAGTAGCAGGTGGCATGCTGAAGCCTGGTGCCAGCACAGACTTGCTATCGTTCTCGTCATATAATTCATTGGTGATCTTGCTAATTTGAAATCCGATCTATGTTTTGTATTGGTTTAAATCTGTTCTGCCAAATGAGTGGTAGTGTGAAAATCTAGCATTAATTGTTTGTCAAGACACAGTAGAAGCCACAGTCAAAAGTGAGTATGACTCACAGAAGTATTTTTCACCTTTATTTCTCCTTCTCCTCCTTCCCTGCTCACTCCATCACCCTTATCTTTGTAGAGTGATGCTTTAGGTAAGCACTAGGGCTTTGGCATTGAGGACTGTCCAAAGGTACTGTTTGGGGTGCTAGAGCTGCTGAAATACTCTTGAGTAGCAAATGACAGGTTTGGGTATCATCACTGCATTTCTGGTGCTATGTATCTTTTCTTGGGTGTATATAGTGGCATTTTGCAGCAGGGACAGGTTCAGCGACCTTTTGATGGGTCATCAGCATGTGGTTTATTCTCACTTTTTTCATAGTTGTGAAGCAAATGCTGCTGGCACAGTTTGCAGGTAAGACAGTGCTGCAGATTAATCTGATGTGATGGGACTCCTGCAGTCTGGAGGGATGAATGTATGGTAGTCTCTAAAGCAGGGTGACTTCTCAGGTCTGGCTTGCGATATGGCAAAACAAGGTGAGATATTTTTGAGTGTTTAGTTTAAATAGGTGGAGTATTTTGCCTTCTCCTTGCTACAGCATTTTGTATCTATTTTTTGGAAAGTAGCTAGCTTTAAAAATGTGGGTGTATCTATGGCAGAAGTAGTGCTGAATAGAAACAGTGTGAAGCAAACAGTAGTGTTTGCAAGCTGTCGGAGATGCTTGCCTCCTTATTGATCCTCTGGGTTAGCAGAATGTGACAACCTATAGCAACAGAAGTGAACAAACATTGAAGACTATAAAGGGTCTGATTAAAAATGTATTAAGTTGAACTCGGAAGCCTCAGAAGGATATTTGTGTTGTGATTTTTTTCTTTTTTTTTTTCCTTCTTCTTAGTGTTTCTAAATAATCTGGAGTGAATTAGGGCCTCACAATTGGAAATTTAATTTGGGGTCATCTTTAAATGAACTCTAAAAGCATTAAACTCTGTTTGGCCATGATTTCTGCTTTGGGCCTCAGCCCAGCATGTCGTCTCCAAATCAATTCCAGGGTCCCTTTCCGGCCTAAGTTACTATTGATTACTTCTCTTCCTTTTAACAAAAAGTCATCTCTATGGTGATCACATTATATATCTTCTTCAGGAAATCAGTAAAGTCCTTTTGAGACTGACGGAAGCTGCTGCAATGAGGAAGTGCTGCGGCTTGTGTTTGGCAGCAGTGCAGCAACCAGCATGTGTGCCCAGGTTCACCGATGTCCTCCCGGCAAGGCCACATCTTGGGCTTACAAGGCTGCAACTGCTTGGAAGTCATGCAGAAGGGAGCACGTATCCTGGGCATGTGCCCTTCCTGGTCTTGAGTTTTGGATACAGGCTGGTTTACTTCTTGATTCACTTTGGAAGCAGAGTACAGTCCTGGAGAAAGGGTACTGCAGTTCAGTGGGTTTTGCTTCTGATTGTGCGTATCAGAGGCACTGGGGTGTGTTGTCACCTCTGTAGTGACAGGCTGTGACACGCACAGCAGGAAGTCTCATTCTTGACTTAGCTGTGGTTGTTCCTCTGTTGTATTTTGACAGAAGTCTTGTTTGACTCATTTGCAAGTGGTTTTGTCAGAAGGAATAAATGTGAGATGACAAAGAGCATTTTAATGCCATGCTGAAGGTAGTAGTGCACATAAAGTATTCCATTTGACAACTGCCATTCATATTAAAAAAGTCCATATGAAGCACCACACAGTCACAGTGTTTTGTTGGTTTTTAATCACATTTAAGCCTGTCTTACTCAAGTCATAGTTTTGTGCTTGGATCGTATCTTAAGTTGTTGTTGAGTAGAATTAACTGAAAACTGGCTTCTACACACGCTGTTTTAACTTCATTAAGGACATAAAACTGGTGCATACCATGCATGCCAGTGATCTCAGTGTTTCTGCTAAAGGACTGAAATTTAGCAAGCACATTGCATCATGGCATAATGACATGTATATTATACTGCCAGTAATGCTTTCTCTCCAATATGCTCTTCTTTTTATATAAAAGAATATAAGGTAAATAATATTAGTGCAGCAATTTTTCCATCAGTGTCTTGATATAATATTTAGAGGCTGTGCTGTGGTGCCATGATAAGGTTGGAAGTTTAAAGGTGTTTGTGTAGTATGAGTTTTTATAGGATTAATTAAAACTTGCAAAGCAACAGCTTTTTTTTTTTTTTTTTTTCCCAGCCAAGAAGTGCTACTTTTTACTGTAAATTCTCATGGAAGCCCAATGGAAAATAAGGGACCGATGTGAATATAGTTTGAGGCATATGAAATTATAATAAATCCCTTAAAATAAAGGCCAGGTGGCAATACAAGACAAAGCAATGGTGCCCTGTGTGCTACTAACTTAGTTAGTGTAGTTACCAATAATTACCACATCCTTAAATGACCATATTGTATTCAGTAGTGTCAGTAAAGGTCAATTCACAGTCATAGGATGAAAGGAGACACTCCAGTAGCTCTTAATGTGCGTCAAAATGAGAAGATTGATATTGACAAGGTGACCTTAGCTCCGAAGGGGCAGTTTGTTTTGAATGCCTGTAGTTTTTCTTGCTTATGATTGATAATTCAATGGTATGAATATATTCTTTCGTTCTGCTTTTGTTTGTTTATTGTTTTTTACTCCTCACTCCCTAAAAGAGCACCACATTCCATGCTAGCTATTTCAAGTAACACAGCAGTAGTACAAGTAAGTAAAGACTAGATGGTTTTCTGTAGAAAATTGCTGCACCCCGGTGCCCAATGTCCCCCAAGCGCCCTTTGATCGTTCTCTGAATGACCTCAGCTCTGTGTTAATGTCTGGCATGCAGTTCCGCAATTAAAATGTGTGGCCTGACATCAGTTCCGAATTTGTCTTTCCTTCAATTTTTCATGTCCACCCAATTCATTCTTTTGTCCTCTTAACCTTCTCTGTGTTAGATAACTATGTTGTATTCTTCAGCGGCCATCAGCAAAAAGTTCACATGCAATTTCCTTTTCATGTCTCATATTTTTCTTTTTCTGCATTCAGTTTTGTGCTGAAAAGCATTTTGATTAATAATCTGCAAAATTTGGAACCCTGCTACTGCTGAACCCATGACACCTCCACACTCTTCTACTTTTTTTTCCCCCTTTTATTTTATTTTTTTTTTCCTCTAAGTGAACTGATTGGAATTATATGTACTGAAAAATTTTGGAGGAGGAACTGCATAGTGGTTGCTTTTGTCTGAAGAATACCTGGATGCATGCAAATTTGTAAGCTTTGTTAACTAAATGTAGGCCTTGGAGATTGTTGTCTGATTATACTGGTTAATTAAGAGGTCAGGCTTACTAAGCACTGTCACCGAAAGCAGAAAGAGAAACCATTTTAAATAAAACCAGTGAGTATCTCCAGGATTTGACTGTGTAACAGTATTAGCGACGGAGGGAGGTTATGATATTATGGCTGGAATAATCAGTGCAACTGAGACGTGGAGAGGAGGGAAAGTTATGAAGTATAGCAGACTTGTGAGAAAACACAGGGCTTGGTAGAAGGCTGTTTACCTCAGTTTCCTTGGAGGTTAAGAATACTTGTACTGCGTTTCTTACTGCAGAATATGGTGCTGCAACTGCAGAAAATGCTGTGCAGTACATAAAATGAATTGTACAAAAAGAATGGCACCTTCCCCCTTCCTCTGCCCATCACTTTCTAAGCCTGTTGGTTTGGAATAATACAGTGTAAGAAAAACTGTAAGAGTCAAGAATGAATATTTCTGTATTTTTTTTGTTCCTCCTGAATGTTTATTTTACAAATATGATGCAGCTCTGAAGCAATTTCTGGTGCAGAAGCTGCTGCATTTATTTTAGATGAATGAATGGCAAATGGGTGCCTGTTAGGAGGAAGATCTAGAAATATGGTTGCTGGGCCAGTAACTGTGCTCAGAGATGGGAAAAGTGAGGTGTCTTGGTAGACCTGGAGATGGGAGAGCAGGCAGGCAGACCTCAGACCTTCCATGTCCTTCTCCTTTCCTCTTTCTCTGGTTGAGGTCCTGTTTCTCAAACCAAATCTGTGATGATTTCTGAGCAGCAGCACAGGATGGCTGGTGTCTCTAAATATTATAAATGGTACATAGCAGGCACACGTAACTCTCTTGGGGTTTTTTTTGTGTTTTGGTGTTTCAGTGGTTGTTTTCTGTTTGTTTGTTTGTTTGTTTTTTTATGTATTCAGGAAATACTTTGTTTTACTATAGCTTTTACGCCAGGAAGAAGGAGGTACTCTTTCAACTAACTTTTACTCTCTTCTCTGGTTTCCTGTTAGTCAAACTACTAGCATATTTAGCATGAAAAAAGGAAACAAAACTTAACCAAAAAAAAAACCCTGATTCTTTGACCAACTTCTAAAATAAGTTCATAAACCATGCATTTGTAAGAAGCTTACATTGATTATTTTTATTTTTTTTCTTAGATATTAAGATTTATTCTCCCTAGAGTGTAATAAATCTGAGGTGGAAACAGGCCAGCATATGCTCATCTGTTGCTGCTGGTGAAATGGTGTTTGCAGAGTGATGGCTGGCCTGGAGACTTGCACCATCAGCCCAAACCTCTCCTTCAAGGAAAGTTTAAGATTAATTGTAATGGCTACATTTCCCGCTTTTTAGACCAGTATACCCATCTGGCATTTTGTTGAGGTTTAGCCGTATTCAGTGAAATACGGTGTAGTACTTACAAAGCTGCACATCCTGACTGGCAAAGAAGCACGCCTTCTTGCCATGTATGTACGTATACCTGTCTCGCTGTGACCAGGGTGCGTAACCATACAGCTCCAGAGTGGGTTAAGAAGCGTCAGAGCAGTGCCACAAATGAAATCAGGTCAGGGACTCTAGAGTGAGCTGCCTGTTCAGTGGAGTGGAAGAGAGTTGTGTTTGCCAGATAGCTTGAGAAATAGCTCTGACTTCAATGATGGGTTTTGGCTGAGTCGGTTGACGTTGCTGAGCCCAGTCATGCTATGTGCTATCCCTGTTTGAAGGAGTATCTTTATGTATTCACTTGGGAAGTACAGGTTTGCTAAAAAAATTCTTTTAACATAAATCTGTTAAAAAGCATTGTCTTAATCTCAACATCCTTCACTGCCTCTGTTGCAGCTTTCTAATTTGGACATTGAAGCAGTCTGTTTCCATCTGTCCCAGGCTTTGGTGAACTCCTATTCTGCTTTCTAGCTTTTGAGCAAAGCTCTGGGAAGGTGCCTCCTGGGCTTGCCTGCAAAGGCTGTTTTCTGCGTAACAGGCTGAAAGGCTTGACCAGTTTTGCACATTCCTTAAAAACAGCCTGAATGCTGGATTGCAGCTGGTTTATTACAGTTTGTTATTTTGCTAGATTTTTATGTGAACTGTTTTAAATTATCTCCGTCTTCCTAAATTATTTCCATTACAAGTATTCATTACAAATAAATGTCATGCCGCTAAAATTCATTCCTTTTTACAGAACACATTATTAGGCATTGTCTCTGATAGTCACGCTGCTGATAACTCATAATTTCTGTTAAAGGTGTTTACCCTTAGCAGTATTTCATTAACAAAAACAACTGAAGATGTCAGGTCTCCTGTCCTGTTAGGAAGTCTTCTATTGGAAGCACAGGAAAAGGGCCACAAGAGGCAAAGGGTCTGTATTTTTCAGAGCAGTGGTTAAGTAGTTGCTACAGTCCTACTGTAATCCCAGGCTGCTTTCTTAAACTGTGATCTGACGGCATAGGAGTGCTACGAGAAGGCAAGTGTGCTACTTCAGTTAAGCCACTTTCTCCCTTCTATGTTAAGAGAAGGGGAAATTATGTTGATGTATTTCAGTTTTTCAACTTTGTCTTGAATTGGTAGCTGAAGTCCCGAATGCCTGCTACCTTGCAAATGGGAGCAGTAGGCTGGCTGGTTGCTGGAGCAGTGTTTTGTTTGTTACTGCACCCAATCTCTAATCTACTGTCAGGATATGGGTCCTCATTGGCAGCAACAAGGACCCAGGTTGAATTTTAGAAGTCAATAACAAATGTTGGTTTAAGCTCATACCCAGAAAAATTTAAGCTAACAAGCTGCTCTTTGCCAAGTAACACAGTAAAGCGGTGCCTTATTGAAGGGGGGAAAGGAGAGGACATCAGGAAGGAAATTGGGTTTGTCCACACTTAAACAGGCTGCTTTTCCCCCCAGATACTGCTGTTATGTGACATTCCCCTCTCTGGTGCTTGAGGGGGTGTCTGGCAGTTGCTGCCCATCCTGCAGCAGGGGCTACTGGCAGCCCAGGATGCCTGGAGACTCCTCAAACTCTGCTGCATGTGAGGCAGTTCCAAGAGAGCTTGCCTTCTGCTCTGCAGTCTACAGCATGTGTGGAGCTCTTTCTGTGGGACAAAAGTGTCCTGTGACCTGCTGGGCACTGAAAAATAGATCTAGAAATGCTCTTTGCAGAGGGTATATATACTAGTAATTTATATTTGGACTAATACCAGGTTTTCGTAAGCAGGCATGTGAACCAAGTGTTTTTATTCTGTGATATGTAATTTTATACATTGATCTTGTTGCTGCTCTTGGTTTTGCTTACTTGTGAAGCGTGAAACCAGAGCATTTACCTGCTGAAGTGTGTCTCTGGTCAGCTGAATTAAAGTGCAAAGGTGGCTGACTGAAGTAATCTTTTCATTCTGTGCTCTGGAAAGAAACCTTGTGGTACAGAAAAACACGTGGTAGGTGTGAAGAATGGCCAAAGGCAGGAAGAGCAGCTGAGCAAGGCTTATGCAAGCCCTCTGGTGTGGGGCTCTCCTGGCTGTGCCTGGCTTCCACCTTGTGACATTCGCTCTTACAAGCTTCCATCTGTGTACCAGGGTGCTATGTTTTTTACTGATTATGGGGCATGATTCGTATTTATCATGTTAGTGGTGAAGTAGCAGAGATTGACTTAATTCTTGCAAATACTAATAAATAGTAAAATAGGACTGGAGAATTTATGTTGTCAGAAACATGCTGGTGCTTACACTGAAGGTAGTAGAAAGCACACATGGCCCTTAATTTGTTTCTTTCCTTATTGAGACAGGAGATCAATGAAATAACCTTTCTGTTTTGTCAGAAAAGCAGAGGCTGATTTCTTCCAACAAAGTTCATGCAAATGTAGGCAGGAAGGGCAGGGAAAGCATAAAACACTAGAAACTCATTCCCACAAAAAATAATCAAAATATTTCAGTTTCTAGAAACTCCATTGTATTTTTATTTCTGCAATCAAATAGCAAGTGTATCTTTTAAATGTGTTCTTTGTTCTCACTGTTTTTCAGTAGTTTTGCATGGAGCATAGTTGTACGTTGGTGATGAATGTTATGAAAGGGATGAAAAAAAGATGTGTTTTACACTGTGAACTAAATATGAGAGTCCTACAAATTCTTGGTTTGAATACATGATGGATTTTATTGTTCCTGGATGGTCAAAAAAAAAGGCTTGTAATTTAGTAGAGCAATCCGGTTTTACGCTGGAGCTGAAAAGCCCTTTACAAAGGTACTCTTCCCATGCTGCTGGATTTAAACAAATGCTTTGTAGGTGCTGAAGCTGATGATGTGTTTCTAGAGAAAAGGGCTTCAGATCACAAATTTTTTGCCTTTGATCTTAGGGTGCCTAATGCTTGGGGACAGCTTTCTGAAGAATATTAGATACAATAATTTTTGAATTGTAATTACAAGTAGATACTAAAAATTTTAGTCATTGTCTAAAGTTCACAGGTGGGATATTTTCCTCCCATTTTCAAAAGACACCTGAGATTTCCTTTTTGAGTTTATGTTTCAAAACTGATAAAACTCAGAGGGTTTTATCCTGCCACAGTATTAATTTAATTTATGATGAAAGCTAAGGTATCAAATATTGACCTGACCTAGAGAAAATATTGACATTAGAACTAGAAACTTTACTGGTTAAGGTGCAGGATGAGAACAGAAATCTCTCACCTAGGGTGCACTTAGAGCTTACAGGCAGCTTGAGGCTAATGCAAAGAGACAAGTTGTCTGGGTTAATACCTGGGTGGGGAAAGACTGCAAAACCAGAAGGGAAGAGGATGCAGAATATTTTTCTGAATTTTATTAGGCTTTATGGATTTAATTTCTCTTTTATAATGTATAACAAAGTGATTGATAGTCTGATAGTAAGAGTATTTTAGAGGATTAATTAACTTTTCCCCTCCCAAACTTGAAGCAATCCATCTTGCTTTTGGAAGGCAAGATATGACCTGTTGCATGTGCAAGTTACTATACTTCAGTAGTTTCTTTAGATATGCTTGATGTTGTGTCTAGCAAAGTCCTAGACAATTCTGTGACTTTACTTATTGGACTTGTGTTAAAATGCTTGATGACTTGTAGGTTCTTTTAAAATTTTAAATTTATTTTTTAAAAAGACACTTTAAATTTCTTCTGCAGTTCTGACTGTTAGATGTTTTGTGTTACTTTGATCTTAAAAGGGTTGTAAAGAGGCATCTCGGATCTTTTGAAAAGAGCGAATAGAAAATGATGGTAGTTGCTACTTGTCATTGCTCTTTGTAAAAGATTTAACAAAGCAAGCAACCTCAGGAATCAGCCATGAGGCCACCGAGGACGCCTCATGGTGAAGAAGTCTTTGGAGCCCAATGAAAGGGGAAATGCCTGGAAATAAGATGATCTGGATGCTATTCCTTGCTTGGTCAGTATGACAGGGCAGTCCTGCTTTTTGGATTTCTCTGTCACTTGCTGCCCGTTTGCTTTCTGCTCCTTACTATGCACACATGTTGCACCCAGTGAGCCGGGTCCTGGGTATTGTCTTCTCTTTCTACTATCTTTCAGAAGGGCTGAGACATGTTCTGTCTTGTTTTCTTGTTTACCCATTTTATGAAAGCAACATGAAATGGGTAACAGTACTATGGGAGTATTGCATTGCGAGATCTTTTGGCCACTAATTACTTCTAATGCAGTAATTATTATGTAAAACTGATCTGCCGCAGGTTACGAAACCAGAAATGGAGCACATCTGTCCTAACTCCTGGTCCAGTGACACAGCTGTTAATTCAGTCAATTTCTACTTGAGTTCATTAAAAATCTTTTCCTACAGCTCTGCCTCCCTCAGCAGCCAAAAATTCTGCTTTTAATAGAAGAAAGGAGCATCCTTTGGGACTATAATTCTCCCCCAGTAAAAGAACTTACCCAACTGAGACTATGTGCCACCTTTTGAAGTACTGTTAGCTCTTTCTGACCTGAGAAATGGGAGGGGAACTGAACTCTTATATCTAAGCTTGGAAAGCGTGCGTAATACAGTGTGCTAGACATTTTTCATGTCTGAATGCTGCAGATAATGTGTTTTAAAAGTTCTCGGAGATGAAAACTTGATTTATCATAAGGGAGATGTCCACTCCCCTCCTAAGCCAACCAAACTCTTAAATGGAGCTACAGAATGGGAAAATGAGTTGGGTGTGGTTGGGTGGTTGGGGTGGGGGTGCTGGTGGTGTGTTTTTTTGTGTTGGTGTTGTTTTTTTTCCATTTAATAGATTTTGAGGTCAGTAGAGAACATTGTAGTCTAATCTGTTGCAGCAGTCAGTGATAGAGAATTTCATACTGTGATTTCTTCACTGAGCCTATAATGTGTGGTTGGATGTACTTTTTGGGTACATATCCATTCTTAATCTGTGTAAATTAGACCCATATGAGGGCTAATCTTTTCACATGCCTAGTTTTAATGCTAATGACTAAGGAATGGAGAGGTACATATCTTCAGAAAAGAGCAGACATACTTCGCTACAACCAGGATGCTCAGAATGTGAGCTAACATGCCATTTGGTAACAAACTGGATTGTATGTACATCTTACTTCAGAGCTGTTTGAGTTTCATGATATTATTTTACTTCTATGTTTGCAATGGTTCAAAAGTCATTTTAGGGGAGGGTTGGGGCTACTAAGAAGTTGTTTCAGCGTGCGTTGTTATTTGCAAAAGATGAATCCTGCATGTTTTTTAATGAAGACCTATATGTTTTAAAAATAGTGGTTTAAGACCTCTTCCTAGTGTAACATACTAGCTATGCAACTCCAGAAAAGACTGTTAGTGTTTTTTATTATACAGAACAAAACTTAAATGGAAATTCGTGTTAAATATATTCACATATTCAGTCTGACTCTGGTTCATCTTAAACCACTTTGGAAGCATGGCTTAGGCTTTGTGTTCTGTAGCCTTCTCCAAAGGTTTAATTTCAGCAGTGAAAAATGGCCAGTCTTACGTGGATGCTTTTTTTGCTCCTTGCGGTCAAATAGTTTTGTTGTCGTGTTTGTGGTGTTTTGGGGTTTTTTTTGTTTGGTTTATTTTTGGATTTTTTTTTTGATTGTGGAGGATTTTGTTTGGTTTTTAATGTATTTAAATGTTTTGTTTTCTATGTGTTATCAGTGCAGTGCTTTGAAAAGCTGCTGCAGAAACTCAGTGTTATGAGCTAAAGTAATAACTAAAGTAATAACAGGCTTTCTGCTGTTAGGTTTAAGTCAATATTGCAGTAGGACATATACAAAATGTCACAAGTGCTTGTAGTTGAAAGTGGCCAAGAAGTGGGAGAAAGGAAAGGGGAAAGAAGAGTAAATCCCCTCATTCCTGCAGATGTTTGAACTATGGAGACAATAGTACTTTTAACAGACTGTTCTTCCCCTCTGTTCCAGGAGCAATGCCAATGCTCACAGGAACAGGAAACTTGGCAGTCACACATGTATCTCTTCCTTAGTGTGCTGTGTCTCTTAAACTTTGTCTCATCTACCTCAGAGAGCAGCAGAATGGGGGACTTTCTCAGAACTGAGGGACTCTGGATAACCTAGAAATTGGATTGTTAGAGCAATGTGCATTTGTGCGCTTGTTGCTCCTTCTCTTCCTTAAGGCATTCCCTATCATATGATGTAAAATGTTAGTTGTTAGTGATGTAAAAGACCAGCTAAAGGTAATGATCAAAAGCTTAAAGCCTGTCTTATCTAGGTGCCTTTAACTTGGACACTGAAATACATAGAAAATGGTATACAAATTGCCAGTGATACTCATGTCTTTTGTATCTCCTTTTCCCCCTTTCCTGCTGTGTGCCCTTGCTAGTGGCAAGTCTGTGTGTGTTTTTGTGTTTTGTTGGGTTTTTTTAATTATAACTTCATATCTCATACCCAGTTTTTAAGGGGGTAGAAGAGTTCACAGTATATGATGGGCTCTGTACAGAACCTGCAGAAATCCAGGCCAAATGAGGATCAAGCAAAACTCTTATTTCCCCCTGATAGTTACTTAAACTGCCTAGATGAAGGACACAAACCCGTGTTTAACTTCAAGCATAGGATTTAAATAAACTATATGCTTTGTGCATATGCTGAACTGGAATCATACAGGAATGGTGCTAATTTCTGATGAGCATTCACATGTATAGGTATATACAAAACTGTCAGTTCACTGATGATTGCAACGTAACATGAAGATCGTATGCTGCCTGCCTGGAACAATGTTAGTCAAAGGAATCAATAAGGGGAGGGATATGCATGTAGGACACTCATAATATTGTTGCACTGACTATAATTTCTGATGGACTGATTTTCTTGTGCGTCCATTCTTCTAACTTATTTTAAGATGTCAGTGATCAAATTTAGTAATGATACTACCTAGTGAATGGGGAGTCCTGGGAAGTCCTGCTCTCGACTTCTAAACATGCATTTTCCTCTATGTATATGTATATATACTCTGTGTGTGAGAATATGGTGTATGTATCAGAACATTTTATATATATGTTTTTATTTCTACATTAACTCTATTATTTCTATAGTAACTGCTTCATTATTTTTCCTTTAAAATTTGTCTCCTAAAGCAGAATGGCATTTTTATTTTGCAGAAGAATATTCTTTTAAAAGGTCATCTTCATGTAGGCTGCCAAGATATACACTGCTGCTGTGTTTTGCTTATGTGTGATTTTTTTGTATACCTCTATCTATATCTACTTAGATACAGATATATATCAAACAATACCTGTATAATCAGTTGCAGAGAGACAAATTTATATAGCAGTGTAGCACAGTATTGTTAGTGAAAAGGAGCAAGTGAGATGATCCTACCTCCAACCATGACTCTAATCTTCTTGTGAAAGGAACTGTCAGTCACTCTCTGATTCCTCCTGTCTTCTTGTGTCAGAGTTGGTATCCTGTTTAATTTCTGTCAGTGAAAAAAAGCAAACTATTAGCTTTTCTATAAATACATATGCATTTAAAAAAAGAAACAGAGTGACTTACAGGGATTTTGTTTTTCTTCTTATTATTTTTCCTTGAAATATTTAGATACCCCTATCAATCTGAATTTGGAGTTGTTAAATAATGAATATCAGGAAATACAGAATACTCTAAGCTGTGAAATTGCTCGAAAATGACTGTTTGGACAATGTAATTATTCTCATTTTATTGATAAGAAAGCTGTAGCTGATGGATTATGAATCTTGGCTGAGTCTCGAGCTAAGTGCAGGTCTTACTGTGGCCTGTTCTAATGTCTTAACAATGAATCTATGCTTATTTAAACTCATTGTTCACCTACAGGTACAATTTATTGTTCAAGTAAGATTTTTGTGTGTGTATGTTTTTTAACATTGTATGGTGTATAGGTTGGGAGTGGTGCATCAGAAAATGTGGGTGAGGAGAGGAGAATATAGGAATATCTGTCTATTGCAATGATACAGCATCTAGGATGGTGTGCATTGTTTGGAAGAAGAATCCATTAAGAACAGCAAGCTTGAGAGCCAGGACAAATGACAGGATATGTGAATGATTAGTTGGATGGAGCATCTGTTATTAATACTGAACAGTGCTTTTTGAAAACAAATGTGAAGCATTAGCGTGGTGGTGAGAATTAATGCTTTTTCTTGAAAAAGAGTGTAAGAATCATGGTTTTCTTTATTTAGAAGTAATGTTATCATTTCTTGCTTTATCTGAAGTCTGAACACAAATTCAATTCAAAGTGGAGAAGCGATGCCTGGAATGCTGGCACTCTCTGATCCCCTAGAGGACAGCGCACCTGGTGCGGCATAGCTGATCACCTCTCTTAGGGAGAGTTGAACTACAGGGTTGGTCAAGGCAAGGCAGGCTGGCTAATGCTCATCTACTGAGCAGTAAGCAATGGAAAATCAGCAGAAACTGTGGCACATCTGAGGGCTTTATTGATCTGATTTCCCCACAGAACTGATTTCTCCATGAAAGCCATCTACCTACTCTCAGGACCAAAGGCATGTACTCTGAAGTTTAATTGTCTGGCAATTGTGATAACTACAGATTGTTCTCAGGAGTCTTTGTCAGGTGGCACCAAAGAATAAATGCACTATAATCCCCTGTGTGTGCTGTCTCTCTTTCTCTCCACTTTCCTCTCCCCTTAAAATTTAAGTTTTTTTTTTGGTTACTACTGCTTTCTGTGGCAGGCTGGGATCTGAAGGGTTTAGAATACTTTCCTTCAAAATCTGCAATAACAGTCCATTCCTCTCTTTTGTTAGGACTTATTTGACAGTTGACAGTGACAGCTGTGAATGTTGCTGTTTATAACACTAAAGGTTGAGTACATTTTATACTGAGGTCTGTGTAGTTTTCCCTCTGCTACAAACACAAGCTTATCAGCACAGATCATGCGCAGAAAGGTTCAAGCTCAGCTATTCACTGCGGAGATGATAGTTGTTACAGCCTGTATGCAGATGGTGCTATATGCAACTTTGTAGCAGCAGCTTTCATGGAAGGATCGCAGACCACAATGATTAAGCGTATTTTATAAGTATACTTGAGTATGTGTATTATTAATAAATATAAACTCTCTGTATTGAATACATTGCAGCACTTCCATCGTTTATATCTGTTTTGGACATGCAGTGAGGGAGAAAGGCTACATCTCAGCAGGAACGCTACAGACTGGCTTCCATTTCTTCTTGTGTCAAGAAGCTTTTGTGCCTCCCTTCCTCTCTTCCTCAGCTCTGCTTAGGCTGTAAACTGGCACTAAGGAGGAAAGCTACCTTTCTGTGCAACTAATACAGAGAAAGAAGAGGCAGGGGTTTATCTGGCTTAAACATAAAATGTCTTTGCTAAAATGACAACTATTAAAAAAGCACCTTCCTGCTAGACTTTATGCCTTGCATTACTGAAATGCATTTGCAAAGCATGCATTTTGCTCCAGTTTCTAGCTGTCCACCTGTGAAGTGAGCAGCAGTTCTAACTTGTTAACTTGCAAGTGGAAAAGTAACCTGTTTCTGATTAGATGGCAGGTAAGTGGGAAAGATGGATTGTTGATGTATGACAGGGAAGATCAAGCAGCACGTCTTAGCTGCTTGTAGGTAGGCAGTTGTATATACGCAGCTACTGACTAGATTGCCTGGGTTTAGACGTATTGCTTCTGATTCTTGCAACATGGTAAATTCTTAGTTGCATTGAAGTCCCTGGCTATATGAACCTAAGTGAATGAGATTTTACTGAAAATTTATGCAAATTAGTTTAAGCCATAAATAACTGCAAACACAGTCTGAAAATTCTTATCTGAATACAGAAAATGCTAGCCTAAAGGACTAAATTTAAAGGATCGTTAGCAACTTCTGAGTCTATCTATCCAATGCTTAATTCCAACTAGTATCTGGCAATTATTCTGTTATTTGGAACTCTAGGGGACCAGTTATTTTGCAGAAATCGATTATCATTTATATTTTCATTTCCAGACAGATAAGTGATGGAAGAACTTTGGGCTTTGTACATTAGAATCTGTTAGTTCATATGGCTAGATGTTGCATGGAAACATGCTTACCTGTGATGTCATTTTCTGCTGATAACCTATATCAGTCTATGTAACATAGCAGTAGGTCAGAGTACAGAGATGCACAGCATTTCCAAATAAACTGATGCTGAAATGGCATGAGCTGTAGATTCTTCTCTTCCATTAATTATTTGGCTTTAACATGACCATGTTAGAAAGTACTTTCCTCCCTCTCCCTGGAAGTTTCTGAGCTTCGATTATAAAAAAATTATAATACTGGAATATGTATGAAGATTATGTATATATTTTTTTTTTCTGAAATGCACAGAATCCTCATCCATGAGACAATCTGTAGTAATTTCTGACAGAAAGCTGAATAGCTTTGGGGTAGTTTCCGACAGCCCCTGCCTAGCTGCTGCTGCTGGGCTTTCTGGTGTGGCATGCGCCAGCAGGGGCCACCATCCTCCTCTGCAAGCGGAACCGCTTGGGAGGGTAGCTGTGTGGGAAAGGCGCTTGACTCCTCGGGTTTCCTAAGTGCATTTCGGAGGAGGACAGTCCCCCGGAGACTGGGCTTTCCTCTCTAGGCTATGGAAGGTGAAGGACTGAGTGGCGGGAATTAATTTCTTACAGTTTTTCATAGTCACTGGCTGTCTTGGAGCAGGGCGTGCTGCTCAGGTTACCCTGGTGCTGGAGGTCCAGAGTTAGGCTTTTTATGAACCTCACCCAGAAGTTCATGAATGGGTTTTTGAGAATTGATTCCAAGAAAACACCCCTCTCTTCTCTTTTTTTGGTGTACATGTGTGCCAAACCTCCCCCAAAAACTGTGGATGAGTTTTAGGGGTTTTGATTGGGAACAGACTTTTATCTTCATACTAAGCCATCTATGCCCAGGAACACCATTTGCTCATCTGTAGCAATGCTGTTGACTCTGGGGATGCTCTCCCTTCCAGCAACTCTTTGTTCCTAAGATCTGGATCACCTCACAGTCCTGGAGCAGTATCTCTGATCTACTCAACCACAAATTCAGCATCAAGTGGCCATGCAGCCAGGGATCCAGCACATTTAACACGTTGTTTCACATGGCTTTTTAGTCTCTGTGAGTTCTAACATTGGTAGATTAATGGGATGGTGAGGAAGGTTTGGCTGTTAATTGTCCAGGTTGTTGCTTGGTGAGTTATTCAGGGATATTACTTGATTGACTTTGTATGGAGGTATGTATGAGTGCTCTATTAGTTAAAATCTATTGGCTCAAGTCTAGATATGTGTATTGCACCCACAAATAGATTTTCTTATGCAGAAGCCCAAATGTTTTCTGGTGTTCTATAAAGCAGAGGAACAAGCAGTAGAAAAAAATGAAGAGGCTGTTTTCTACAACAGTTGTTACACTTGACCTTTTTGAAGGGGAAACTGTATAACTAATCTTTTACAGTGAAAGTCATCACTGCTCTTTTCTAATGTCCCATTTTTCCCAGCCACTCCCTCCCTTTTCCCACCTTCCCCTTAGGTTGTTTGGGGGATTTTTTTACCCTGTTTACAGGGATTGTTCCTGTAAATCTTCGTGTTTCCACTGGCTTCACTAGAGTATCTGTGTGGGAACTTTGCGGAATTGCACCCTTTGTATCTGTTGAATTATAAATGAAGGAAATTGAAAATAGCATTCTTGTTTTTAAGCATTTCTCACACACTAATTTTTCCCTTTGGCTACTTGTGGTTAATCTGCCACCAATTAAAAAATTAATGCAGACAGCTACTATCAGATCACTTATACAAAGAGGCATGTAAAAGCAGATTACTTCAGGATACGTATAACAATTCAGCAACTATGCTCCTGTTGTTTTATATTGCAATGACTAGAAGAATAAAGTTATTATAAAGATATGTAAAGGAAAGACTAATTTCCTGCCTCAAAGAACTGTATATGTAAGGGTGCGTGTGCATGTGTTACTTTCCTGACGTCTCCACATTGTTCTATTGTCCAGTGTTTATGAACTTGAAATCTTCTGAAGTATTTCTCTGTGAAGTCAGCTTTGACTCTTTCTGAGTAAACTGGATTTATCTGCCCGTCATCTTTTGTTACATATGCTTTACAGCCCACATGGATCAGGCAAGGTATTTTTAGTACTGAGTCAATTGTGATTGAATGTTGAAGGAATAAGGATTTGTTACTTATTAGGTGAATAAGTATTTTTAATCAGCAGGACAGTATCCATTTTGAATCAATCTAAGCCAATTTACTATTCCTTAACATTATTTTCAACCTAAAACCTAAAAGCTTCTTTAACACATGGAGAAAGCAGTTAAGTGTGCTAATGCAAGATTTTTATGAGGCAAACCCACTACTTTCCAGCTGGGGTCTGCTTTCAAAATATAGATTTATCAGAGACACACAAAAAAGCGTTTTTCATTTGACAGCAGTAGCAAGCAGGGGGTCTCAGACCGTTTGCTGGTGAACAAGATTACATATCATAAAGCTGTCATGAGTTGGCACTAATTTGACAGTTTGTTGGCTCAAGAGACTCCAGCACTGTGAATGCAGGGGATAGAAATTTCTCTGTGATGCCATGAGGTTCATGTGGAGGGCATTGATGAATGGCAGACAAATTGGATTCTTGAGTAAAGTTGTCTCGTGCTGGGGATGGGGTAAGCATGTTAAACTTCACAAGTTTTGGTTGTAAAATGTGTAATGGAAGACAATGGGAGGATGAAGAATCCTTAAAAGTTGAAAAACCTGGATTTTTATTATTCTGTATCTCTTTGGTAGGCCAACTTTAAGTATTTTTAACCTTGAACTAATCTTCATACTCTCTCCTACTCTGCAGAATGGTTTACATGAAAGTCTTTTATATGAGTCAGAATTTATTAGCTATAAGATAATAATCCCTGGGCAATATGAAGGCTACTTTTTGTGTCTCGGAACAAATGGAGAGAGCGAGCGTGTCTGGGAAAGAATGTACATGAACAGAAATTAAGAAGACTATTCTGGAGGGAAAAATGAATGAGTAGGCAACAAGGAGGGTAAATAGCATGCGTGTGTGAGAGAAGAATGTTCATGGGTAAACCTTTGGTTAGATCCATGTTTACAAGGAATATCAATGCAGTATTTCAAAAGCCATATTTTCCTGGACATTAGTAAAATTATTGCTAAAATATTGGCTAATGCTTGTTGCACTTTACCTCAAAGTGCTTCATTCATGCTACGCTTTGGCTTATTCTCAGCCTTGCTCACTAATCCATATGGAATATCAGGAATATTCAACATGAATTTATCTCTTTTTCTCCTTTCCCCCCCCAGTACATGCAGAATTGGAATTTATTTGGGAAAGAACAAAATCAAAAAAACACCTCACCTCCCCCAAGCCCCAAACTAGCTCAGTAATATTCTATATCTTCTGTGAACCTTAACTGAAGTTATTCAGATGATATTTTCACAGAGAATATTTTGAGCTCCACACACTTCAAATTGGATGTAATGTAAGTTAGCATGTCTGGAGACATGTTTATCAAGGAATGGAGATATGTCACAATTTGCTCATTTTTCTTTGCATTTATTGATTTTTTTTTTTTTTTGTTAGCTTAGATGAGCAAGAAATGTAACTGTATGTTTTTAAAGAGCTGATATTCATGTTTTTGTTACTCACTGTCCTCATGCTGTGCTCTCTTGTATGTAATTTGCCTACAACTACTGGGCAAATAATCAGTCTGCTCTGCTTCGTCCTCTGCTCTATGTTAAATCTTGACCAGATGTGCTTGTTTAACAGTATAAACTTGTGCTGAGAACAAGACAAATTCATTTCCACACTAGAAATCACTTTCACATAGATTAAAGGAACCTGTATAAAGTGTGATAATAAGTATGAACTAATTCTAGGCACAAGTCTTCAATATAAACCCTAAGCAAAGCTGGCATGCAACGTAACTCTTGGCAAAGATGTATGCTTGGGTATCTGAGTTCTTGATGGAATATTTATTTTTCATCTCTTGGAAAATTGGATAGAATTGTTGAGATAATTCAAGGTCAATGATTGCGCTCACTTTCAGGCACAGTCAGTGTGAGCAGCTGAATTTCTATAGTAAATCCATATGTTATTTCAGGAGCGGTTATGTAAAGGAAGCCAATGGAAAAATTGCTGAGTGACAGGAGAGGCCTAATGCAGATTCAGGGAAGGTTCACCTCTGCTGAGGCTGCTGAATCTTCTCTACTAGCAGCCTGAAACTGCATATGAAGTCCAGACTGTGTATTTTCTGGATTATTGTTTGTGATCCAGGAAAGATGAGGGAACCTTAATAAAATGTATTTAATCAGGCTCAGTAGTAGATTGCCTAGTTTTATCTACCCATATCTGTACATTATAAAGCAGGGACACTACCTAGGTTAGTCTAAGTAAACCAATTCTTGGGCATAGCTGTTGGGCTTCTCTGTCATTACTATCTAGTAGGAAGATTGGTTTTCAAAGTGGTGGGGAGTTGCATATCTTTATGTAGCTGAAAGTCTCAGCCTGACACTTGGATCAGATGGAACTTCCAGCCCAGGTACATGTGTGTGGGGTTGCCTGTGTTCAGCAGTTGTTATTGATTTCTCTGTCGTTTTCAGTGCCTGATGTGCTGCTGTGAGGAATACAAAGAAGGCTGTTGTTTGTGCATGTTCAGTGCCTAAGAAAATCTGCATTTAAGGTGCATTGAGTTGCTACCAAGATTAAGAAATAATGGAAGGTAAAAATCAATATTTTGCTCAATTCCCCAATTTAAATTCCCCAACTTCCTCTGTATCACTGAAATGAACGGACTGATCCTTCACCAGGAGCGGTTGTTCACTTTAAATTTTCCCATCAGTCTTTTTGCTAGGTGCTTTGTTTAGGTAGCCGTGAGGTGAAGTTAGGAGTTACAATAGGTCTATTTAGTAATGCCATAGGCATTAATTTAAGATTTTATGTGTGTAATTAATTATTAGAAAAAGGTTAATATGTAACCTGTATTTTGAGACATTTGAACTCTCTCCAGAGTAAAGAGACAACAGCAAATGAGAATTGAGTCTGTTGCCATTTTCACTACAGACAGATGCAACTAATCTTAAAAACAATCTTGGTTCAAGTGTCTCTAGGCTTAAACTTGAACAACAAAACTTGAAGCCTATAATAAGATGGTTCAGGACTATGGGTTCCAAGAGAAGGGACAAAAGAAGTTATATAATGCTTTCCAAGAGTTCTGGAAAAAAAATAGATTTATTTTTTTTTAGTCATGTTACAGAATGTCTTGGGCCAAAATTATTTCAATAATAAAAATCACTTGTTATGGGAAGTGAAATAATAGGTGCAAATACTAAAGGCAGGCTGCTGTTTATTTGCTGACATGCTTTATATCTCATTGCTTGTCTATGTTGCAATATAGCTGAGCTCCAAATGGAAAAACAGTAGTTTCTGGGTTACAACTTAAGTAAAAATGGTCACATTCTGACAATCGGTCGCTTGGTAGTAATACCATATGAATGATACCCTGTGGAAAATGCCTTATTAGTCAGCTAGTTAAACGTTTTGAGCCACGAAAAATAAAAGCAGAACAATCTATTGTAGACAGTGCATGGGGAGTGACCTTCCTTTGGAAACAATTAGAGGATAAAAGTCCTCTTTACTCCTGGAAGGTACAGAGGAGGGATCAGGTGCATTTACCACCTTTATGAGCCTGACTTTGGCCTCTTCTACTGCTCTTCTGCATTGCTGCAGATCTGCAACCAGATGCTGAAAAAAATCCTTCCAGGTGGAGGCTGTTTTTTAACACTGTTTGGACGAGTGTCTGGATCAGAAGCTGAAGTAGGACTGTCACAGCTGGGTATGACTAACTTGTTCCCAAACTGTTACGTGACTCTTGCCTGGACAATCCAGCTGGATACCCTTAACTGGGACAAAATGTACAAGAATCTACTGAAGAAGGAGCAGAACAACAGTACTCTGAGGAAATGCCTAAAAGCCAGTATATGAGTTCAAATATCCATTTTGAAAAGTTGTCTCTGTCTTGGGTGTGGGTGTACAGGTCACAGCCCCAGTGCCTTTGTGAGTGGAGATAGACAAGTTACCAAGACGAAATAAGAGATGGAGATTCAATAGCACATTGCTTTGGCCCTGCTTTTCCTACTTGGAAAACTTATCTGCATTTCTTTCTGCGCAAATTTAGAGAACTTGGTTTCTCAGCAAGGCATACAATATTCAACAGATCGAGATGGGTGCCTACTGAGCTACTCTATGAAGAGAGTTATTAAGCCAGATAAGCTGCACAAGTGTACACAAAACCCGATTTCCATCCCAGAAGCTGATCAATCCATTTGGATTTTGTAACTGGGAATTCTTTTGCTGATACTGCTCTGATTATTATTATTTTTATTTTTTTAAACGAAGCACTAAATTATTTAATAGTTTTCTTTTGAGAAACAGGAGTGACTCAAGATGGTCCACAGTGTGTGAGTTACCACTGTTATCCTCCCTTCTGTTTGGTGATGGCTCAGCCCCCATCCTCACTGGAACTGTGCCTTGTCTGACTGGAGGCTGGTTTGTGTGAAGTTATTATCCATCTCTCCAGCTGAAGTTATGTTTGTTGCCTAGGGATTCGAAAGGGACTCTTGGGATTCAAACAGAGCAAATGGAAAAGGAATGAGGGAAATGTAATGTGCAGTAGGAGGAAATCTGTCCTTGTGGTATGATTCTTGCAAAATCACTTCTAAGTATAAACTATTCAGAACAAGAGGGTGTTTTTTACTTTCCTGGAGGAGTGCTTTTATCACTAGAGTATAAAAAAGAATGAATGAGGCATGTCACTGGGCCTGAAGTTGATAGTTAAGCGTTACTTTCATTATGGACTTAAAATTGTTCACTGTACTGTGGAAATGCCTGCTAGACCACCCTCTCAGCTAAAATATGTTGAAGTACTTTGCTTTATGTGTGTAACAAGATACAGATGCGAAGTTTTGAATTTCTCACCCTTCCTCACCTGCCTGATTTGGATGTGCAAAATCCAAGCTTTAGGCAGATGGGGAATTTGAAATGTTGAAAACTAACGTACCAAAGGAATTTAGGCAGTAAGTGAGCATGGTTTTTGAAGATCATAATTTTGGTCTAGGTTCCTACATTCCAGTAACTCCAACTTTCAGTTCAAATATTCCCTTTAGATCTTGGATGAGGTGTGGTTTGTGCCTCAGTTTTCTATGTCCACAAAGGGCATGAATGATTTAGTATGCAGATTTGCTGGTGGTCACAGCCATGCAAGAAGGAAGCTGTGATAAAGTTCTTCAGCCAAAATGTTCATGCTTAAAGGATGGGAGGGAGCAGATTTAAAATGTTATCTGTAACAGCAAGTCTTTGCAAGATCTTTAATACAATAGGGAAAGATTGACTATCTGATATGCCCATGTACCCCAAACCAAAAAATGAAGTGATAAAACAGCAGTAGTAGCCACATACAAAAAAGGAGTTTGGGCCAATTCATGACTTGCACCACAACTTTAAATTATATTTGTAACCTGGTTCCTCTGAATCAGTTATGGAATTAAATCTTTTCTGGCTCTGAGATGCAGTCAGGGCTTAAAAAGAGCAGGGAATTACACCATTATTACAAAAGGTGCATGGATGGGGCATCATGAGGAAGCAATTTTGGTTAATCTACTGATTATATTCTCATCCACTTCTTGGTAAGTAAACATGCAGTGCCTCCTTTTCCTCCAACCCCTTTTTCTAGTTAGTCAGCTCTGCTTATATCTGTGCTTGGTGTTAAGGGCCTATTATGGATGTTATCTCCTCTTAGGCTACACAGGATCAAACCTTGAAAGTTCAAGGCATTCTATCTGCCATCTATTAATTACCACTTTTATTCCTTATGATTCTGCTTCCTTCAAAGGGAGCGTTCGTATATTGCTTCTAAAGGACAATTTTCTATAGTAAGATATGTAAGCACAAGGCATATATTGATCTTTTCATGACCTTTTCTAGTAATAACATGTAAGATGTACTGCTACCTTCAAAGAACAGAGTGTATCTTCTCAGTATCATAAGATATTAAATATTGCAGTGTGTAATGTGTAGTTCATTTAAAGGCATGTAAATAATCTTTATAACTCTTAGGAGCTTTAGACAAAGATCCAGGGGGTGGGAAATAAAAGAAACATTGCAAACTGGGACATACACACACACAAAACCCCCCACAAACCCAAACCACAAAAACACAAAACCCCAACCAAAATAAACCCAACTAAAACCCAACCAAAACTCACACTCCTCTTCCTCCCTTCCACTCAAAAAATATGAATATTTCAAGGTTGTTTGTAAGACTCTCACAAAATGAAAAACCCCAGGAAATAAACTTGTGCATGTGTTCTATGAGGCATTGTACTACATGCCATAATTTATTACATAGTTTTAAATAAGTATGTTTGCCAATGAAATCTAGCAGTAATGATACTAGTACTTAGTAATGCTAATAAGTTTAGTAGGGTTACAAATGCTGTACTTCTATACAGTATTCTGCCAAAAAATACATGCGTATTTTTACTTATTTTCCACAACTCTCTTGAAAAAAAACCAGGCACAGGAAGTGTTTTCCTTGGCAAGCTAATGTCACTCACAAAGTCTGCTGGGTTGCAGTTCAGGATGCTCGTAAAGGTAGCACTAGCCTGCTTCTCTTATCTCTGACCACACCTAGTAATTTCATTTCCTTTACTGATGATTTCCTTGTGCTGCTGTTGATATAAGTGTATGGCAAGACAACTGTGGGCTTACTACAGTATTGGAAGCCACCCATGGAAAACTGAGGAGCATGTCTGCACTGGGGCTTTGCAATGTGCTCTGTTGTGTATTGGTGGCACTCCAGAACTAGATTGACTGCTGGGTTGTTGCAGGGGAACTGCATTCATCCTAGAAAACCTGATATGAAACCGAGCATGTTTCCCAGCACGTATTGTTTGAATTTGCTTGCATCAGCAGCTGTGCATATAGTCTTTCAGCTTGGATTTGTTAATTCCAGTTACACTAGCATTATAGGCACAGCCAGGCGAAGTGAAAAGTAGACTTAAGTGTTGTAATTCTCCTGTATATCTGTTCTTCCTTGCTTTTTCTCTTTGCACCTGATTTCCGTCTTTTTCCAATCAGCAGCCTAATGGATGTGTTCAAAACTCAGAGCAATGAGCCAGCAGAGAAAGGGTATGCTTCCTTAGGGCAGGTCTGGACTTCATTTTAGACTGAAAACTCAAATCTTCATGTGAACAGGACAACGCCTTCAGAAGAAACCTCCAGATACAACTTGTTTTCTACTGCATTACTTCTAATCACACCCTGCAATGTGTTAAGCCCTCAGAAAGCCAAGTATCATCTTACCCTGATTTGCATCTGGTTTCTCTTCAGGCTATTGAACAGAAAAATAGTGAAAGTCTTCAGATGATGGAATACATATCTCTTGGCATTAGCACTTTGAGCTTCCTCTGGAAATAAACTTGGGAGAGCTGTCTCGGTGAACAAACCTACTGCACAATAGTCACTGCTAAAGATACAGATCTAATTAGGATGTAGTCTTAATTAGAATGCATTGGAGAAGTTGACCATATGGTGATAAAGATGGATAAATTGTGGAACCTTCTTCCCTAGTGCAGAGCAGTACACCTTTTTTTTTTTTTTTTTTTTTTTTTTTTAACAATCTTTAGGGATTCCTGGCTGAAAAGACCTTTTTTTGATTAGAAACCTGAGAAAGTACCACATTCTAAAGCTGAGGACACACAGTACTTGCGAACACAGTGGCCTATGCCTGACCTGGAATAGATGTGCTGTGTAACAAAGCAAAGCTGAGGAAATTGTAGAATCTTTTATTTTTGTTTTGTTTCTAAGAGGTGTTGTGACTGGCTGCACTTTATAACACCGGATCTGGAACTAGTCCAGGGAGAATCATGATAAAGTCATGCCCCCATCTCACTTCTCCCCCCACACATACAAGTATTTAAAACAAATATGTTTTGAAGGAACCACGATTTTTGAATATTTTCCTTATTGTCATTCCTCTTTATCTTTGAGTATGAATTATCTCCTTTAGAAAGTCACAGTTCATGTGTGAGTGTGTTCATGTTCACAAATATTGCTCTGCTTATCTTAAAGGAAAAGTACCAGTGCAGTATGAAACCTCAATTAATGTCAAGATTAATGCCCAGGTATTCCTTTAAATGGCTCCTGCTTTTACTTGGGTGAGGATGAGCCCCATTTTTCTTGGTATGCGGCTATAACTAGTCCAATGAAAACTGATAACCAGAAACATACAGAGAGGCATTACAGTGTTTCACATCTACCACTAGAGAGCTAGAAGCAGCTTCAGAGAGACTGACTTTGTCCCAGCAGCTGCCTGCTGGCTGTTAACTGCTATAGCTGTTACAGCAAATATGGCTAACTGTCCTGAGACTTGAGGTCATTTACTGCGCTCATTAAACTGCTGTAGAAAATGCACTGTGGAGGCTATTAGATGAGAAACCCCCACCCAGAAGGGTTATGTCATATCTGCCTGGTCATCTTGACTTCAAAGGACAGAAAAGAGCAATGCAAATGATGCCTAGTGTTTACTTTTGTATTGTTCTTACTATCTTTGTGTTGTCATTTTTCTGGTTCTAAAGGTGATGCTTCATCAGAGCAAGATTTAGATTGTTGCCTAAGTTAATACTTGGTCTGTGTGTGAAATAATCGTATTTTAATCAGAACAATTTTACCGACAAGCGAAATGAAGAGCTGAAGGTCAGGTAGTGTGTCCCATCAGTATGGCCAGGATCCCCCCAGAACGGCTATGATATAAGCAAAATTGATTGCTGAAGAGTTGCAAGCAGGTATCCAGATTCTTAAAGATGTCTGGCATCATTTGCTTGTTTTCCCCCTGTCGTGTCTGCCCTTCCTTCCCACCCCCTTCTTGCAGCATGTTGACTTTCCTTAGGTGTTTGATGCAATTATCAAAACAATTTCTAAGGTTTTGGGATATTTTATACAAATACCTGACATTTGTACACAGTGAAGATAAATATACCAGTAAAATTTATAAAATAGACTTTAGCTGTCTTTCTGCATTACTAATAATGCTTTGTTAAAAAAATAATGTTAATTAACTAATTGCTTTACTTTTTAATCACTAGTCCAGTAAGTCTTAAATTATAATTTTCCTTCACTTTAATAGTCTATTTCACTTTGACACTCCTGGACTACTACAATGCTTATGTGTCTTGCCTTACACTCCCCTAATAATACATTTAATGGAAAAGACAATATAGCCTAAGCATTTATATTTTGAAAAATCATTCTCCCTGTTTATTTTCTTCTAAACCAATCATAGATATGACTAAACTACTTGTGTTTCCTTCTGTAATAAAAGAAGAAAAGTAACTACCTCATGAAGACTGACCCACATTCATAAATTTGTAGCTCCCTCACTTCATTGACGTTACTCTAGGGATGATGATGTCCCTAGAAATCTACATGCAAGTTAAGTTATGGAATTTTAGCTAATATATTCTCTATAAACCTTCATTAGTTTTGTTTCAAATATCTGTATTAGTAAAATTATAATTATTAAATATAGACTGACATCTTATGTGTCTATTTAACCACTTGATTATTCATCTTAATGCCAGACATGTTTCTAAAAGTCCTTTCTAATGTTATTGCTTAAGCTGTAGCCAAGAACAGACAGTATCAGCCTTTTGAGTAAAGTCTGTGAGTCTTTCAAAGGTTTCTTGTCTCCTGCCAAAAAATCTGGAAAATATACGATGACAATAATTCAGAAAATTCTGTGATCTGGATAGCTAAGACACACATTTAATTTGTAATGCAGACAGGCTAGCCGATGCACAGTTAATCTTGTCTGGGGGCATGAGCCGTTGCTTGTATTTTGGCTTTCTGTAAGTGCTTACATACGTCCTTCCTTCTCCTTACTCTTCTCCAGTCCAGACTATGTTCTTGTCTTCTAGCAATCTTCACTTGCTTTACACTCACTGATCCTTTTTTTATATAGTATATCTGTGAATAAATGGAGAATATGAGTAAGAAAATGTGACTTTCTGGAGAAGAGTTCTGTACCACAGATGTGTACATATGTACCATGGGTGTAGGTTATTCATAGCATGTGGGTATGAATAATTTCCAGATATGGCTATGTCTGATTTATATATATGAATGTGAACAGTGCAGACTCACCCTGATGTTAAAAGACTGTTTTGAATGCTGAAGTTAGTAGATACTTGATATTTCCAGACTGTGATGTGCATTATATTTCTTTGGAGGTTTCCTGTTTTCCTGAACATCCTCAGTTGAGTTTAAAGGGTTTCTACCAAGAAGTAAATTCAGTTGTACGGCTCTCTTTCTTTTTTCATTTGCAAATTTAAGATACTCCTAACTCAGAAAACAAGCAGGTATATAGTGGTGAGTCCTGTTATTGCTGTCTTTGCCAGTCACACAATCAAGTGTTAAGCTCTTCTGCCAAGTAAATGATTTTTGCAGGAACATAAGTTCTGTGTTCTGCAGTTTTATTTGGGTTAATTTAAAACCTGTTGTCAAACACACTGGCTGGACTGAGCCAAGGGCTTTATCTCATCCTTTTCCTTGTACCTCTCCAGTTCTTCTGCAGGGCACCCCAGTTAGACCAAAAAAAACCCCCTAACCCTTTTATCCCAAATTCACTTCTTGTACCTTAATGATTATGTAAGAAGGTGTTGCTTTTTTGTTTGTTTATTTGTTTTCCATACATGCTGCAGATGCTGTTTTTTCTAGGAGGAAACTGAACTTTAAAAGTACAAGGGACTGCTGCTTCTGGTGATGGAGCTGCAATTTGTGGAGAGGAGCTGGTTAATGGAAATTATCTGTCTCAGCTCCATCAACCTTTCCATTATGAAAACTTATTAAATGCTTGTAATGTTGATTGATAGTAAATATTGGGTCTCTGCTGATTTGATATGAGGCTGCAGCATGGGATTTCTCCTGCAGCATGCAATTAACAAGAAAACTTGAGCTCCTTTTCAATTATTTTAACCTCTCAGTTCCTGATTCACCACACTGAACTTCAGAATACCTTGGCTCTCTGAAATTTTAGTCAAGATAAACAAGCTTCTGTCTGAAAAATTTGAGTACGGCTTCTAAACACTGCACTCCCTTTTGATACCACTGATTTTCCTTGTGTCCCTGGAGATGGTGCAATGATTTCAGCAGGAGAGGTTTCCAGGTCCACTGGAAATTCAAAGCTACTATAAATGCCCTCTGGAAGATGGCAGAGCTGATATAGGATGTCAAACAGCCCTGTGTTTTAAGAAAAAGAGAGGGTGCTAAAGAAAACAAGGTTGAAAACACTGTGTTAAGAGGGTCCTCAGAAGATTTTAGTCTTTTCCTTGTGAGATTGAGAAACCTGAGAAAGGTCTGTGCTTTTGAATCACAAGTGACGCCCTGTGCAGAGCACACCATGGGCTAAAAGGAGAGGTTTTTCATGGTTTTGGAGATGCTAGCATGCTAATCAACAAATTCTGTAATTTTCTTATGTGCATTCAAAACAAGGAGGATTGGGTGTAATTCTCATTGAAATTCTAGTTATTCTATTTACTACTTAACTGTGTGTAGGGGAATAATGACTATGAAGTCTGGTGTGGTTGCAGAATTGCCAGATCATTATTAGACTCATTTGCTGACTGAAAATGAAAGAATGAAGCCTTTTTTTGTTTGTTTGTTTTTGGTTTTCTTTGAAGTGGGGCTGGAGAGCTCAGAGGGGAGGAGGACTAGGTAGACCCAAAACTTCTAACAAGAAAAGGATTGTTTTAAAATTCAGATTTTTCAAAACACTTCTAATAGTTGGAATATTTTTCCCATATTCAAGTACTTTTAAATGTGTCTAGTTTTATATTCATAAAACATATTTGTATATTCAGTGGTTCATATTGAATTATTTCAAAACATAAGTTACTCCTACATATGTTTAGACAGACTGAATCTAAAAGACCCAGAACAGCTTTAATTTCTTTCTTATTGGTTCCAATTTTTCAAAATTTAACTGTTCTGAGTTGATCATAGGCATATTCCACCCCCCTTCCAGTTTTCATGAGACAGGAAGAGTAATTTTCAACCAATTCTACAACCCAATTTATTAGTTATTGAATAAGATCAGTGTCCAAAGCAATCTTGGATAGCTGGTTCACAAAAGAAAAAAAAGAACCACAAGTATGCATGTATCATAAGTATGCTCATAAGTGTGTATACATGGGCAGTAAGTTACTAGCAGACCTCATCATGCAATGAAATAGATGAATTCCAAATAGCTAAATTTATGGAAACTATTCCTAAATAGCAAGCTGGAGTACTATGCAATAACCCACAGAGCTGGTTGAGAAATGAAGCTCCTCTGAGGAAAAACCTGACAACACCACAGGCATACTGATCAACTCTGTTATTGGTGAATATAAGAATTAGAGCTGAATTAATATGTTGAAGAGTTTGGGGCAACCACTTGTTTTGGTACTCTGTTTTGACTATTGGCCTACTGACCTGTTCCATGGTAGGAAAAATGAGTGATCTTTTGCAGTAAAATATGGTGAAAATACCTGCAATCCTCCTGTTCAATTTCACTTGGCCTTCTTAGTAGACTGTACTTTCATGTACATTAATTCTGAAATTAATTGAATGCTGTCTTCTGTGTGCCATTTCACTGCAGTGACTGAGTCTGAAAAAAGAGGAGCTTTAGGTGACGGAATAAGACAATGTATTGGCAATTTCTTCTTGAAATGAAGAAGTATGTTGCTTTAACAAGTGTGCCCACATGCTACCTGATCAGACTGATTGTAAAAGTTGAAGTATAAGCAGCTAAAATTATCTTTTGTTGTTAATTCAGCTGTGCCATTAAATTATCCAAGTATTAATATGTGTTATATCTGAAAAGCTTTTGAAAGGCACATTTCTCTGAATTTCCAGGCACTGTTGTATTTCTTAGCATATCCTGATTGCAGGAATCAAGTTGTCATTAACAGAGTAACATACATATAAAACATGAGCATTTGGGGGCCTGAGTTGCTGGTTTTGGTTTTGTTTCCTGTGGTTTCCCATTTTCTTTCTTTATCTTGAAAATGCTTAACCCGAATGTATGTATGTGTATATATATTCTTCTGGAGTGCTGAGAAGGACTCAGGGTAACTTTAGACAATGGTTCCCCAGACAGTAGCTCCTAACAATTTTTGTTTGAGGGCCGCTATGGAGCCTGTTGCAGAAATAGTTCCTGTTGTACCTGATACACTCAGTCACCTAGTGGAGCTCTCTGTTCACATGATGCAATCTGTGAACTCCTGTTTGGAACACAGGAAGCTGTTTATTACCTTAGATTAGCAGGTGTAAATAATATGTAAAATATATGTGAAATGTGGCAGACTGTTGTTTCTGTTTACTGTAAACTTTTGAGGAGTTATTTAAAATTACATTGAAGTCCTAGTGAATCTCCCCCTGTGTAATGCAGGAGTGAAAGCTATCACCTTGCCTTCCTGGAAAAATATCTATGTATGCAAACATGTTACAGGGATCAACATATTGATAAACAAGGTTTTTTTGCTGTTGTCTTAATTAAAAAAATAAACCGGGAACTTTTGGCAATGATCTCAGTCTTGCCGGGACGTAGAGATTGTTGTCTGTGTCAAAAGGACGTAGTAATTCCCTTTTGATTACAAAATTCATTGTTAGATGCATTAGTTAATAAATTGGCAAGTTGTGCCCTCAATATAGATAATCATGTTAATGTAACAATTCATTATTGTGTGTAATTATTTAAACAGCCATGCATTTTGCAAATCAGTACTGCTAGCGTGCCTTTTTAAAGTTACCTTTTTTTTGAAGTAAAATTATTCAGTGATTAAGTTTATCTGTTTCTTTATTATAATTTTCTAGGATGGATTTCCTAATTATGATTTACATTTATATCTTGCACATGGGGAGCTGTAGAATATTTTCCCTGAAGTAACTATGTTTAATGCACCTATTCTAGTATATGAGACTGAAGATTCTGAAAAAGTGCAAAATATGCCATCTGATAACTTAGATGTGTTTTTACAGGAAGACTCATTTTGATGTGCGTATACTTTTTCAGCAGAGCTTATTGGCTCATTGTAACCCCTGTACCTGAAACTATGTTTTGTTCCACATAAATATGATTTCTGATGAAGCTATTTGACACTTGCCCTTTCAGAGTAGCATTTTTTTATTAATTAACTCTTCTATTAACTCTGTTAAACATGTACTTTGTTTCATGATCACCTGAAGCTTAATTAACCAGTGTTGAAATATTTGCACATTGGTTAATTTCATCTTTTACAACTTCAGTCAGTCGATTCTTTAAGGTATACCTGCAAAAGAATGTTTATACACAATTAAATGCATTATTCTGTACAAGTGCTATAATAATAGAGAGCAAGCCTGGCGATACAAATATTCTTTAAATATTTTATTTTTCATAGACCTTCTCATTAGCACAGTAGCAATGAAATCTTTTTGTATGTTCCTAAATGCAATTTTCTGCCAATATTGTCATTTTTCCAGAATTTATTTAGGCTTGCACCACCAGTATGCAATATTTAGTATACCCTGCTCTATTTGCTTCTTTCCTATTGTTCAGTTGTCCCTAATACTAGCTGCTGTGTATTTTTTCACTTGGAGTTTGAAGCCCAAATTTTGGCTGTTGGGTGATAATTGTGTTTTTCTTATGCTAATAATCAAGTGCAGCGTTTGAGGTCAGAATACTTAGTTTTGTTCCTCTCTATTTATTCAGTTATTTCTAAGCTTTCCCTCTTCGCTTGAAGTAAAACTGCCACTGACATTATTTCTCATCTGCCGTCTATGAAGATAGACTGTCTCCAAAGAGCTGGAATATGTGTCACCTTTGTTAAAGTGAAGTACAGGCTGAAATCAATCTTGGTGACAAAAGCAGTTTCTGTTGGTGAGTTTTATTTTCTACTGAGCAAAATTTACAAAGAGTGGCGGAAAATTCATCATTGTAGAGTGGAGCTGGGTTCCAGAAAGAACAGAATTATTCCTCAATTTCAATTCCAGCTGGAATTTTCAGCAGAAAAGTAACTGTCCCTCTTATTTACATGAGCAATATTTCTCAGAATAGATCCTGCCAGCCTTTTTTAGGGATTACAAGTTTCATAGGCTTGGAATAGGTAATTTTTCCTTTCATTTGTACCCAGCAGAGCAGAGAATGCTGCTAAACCATTGAATTAACAGGTTATATAACAGCTTTTGTATGCTTCTTAAACTCTGTTCTCATCTGTGGTTATTGAGCATTGCTCACTTTCTGTTTGCTATACACAGGTGGGACATACACCTTAATCTAAGACCTTGTAACAGAGAATCCTTAGCTGGTAAGGTTCATGATACTCCTAAAGAAACAAAAAATGGTGATAGTCTACCCTTTGTTTTAGATACTAGATTTTTAGATAGGTTCCCGCTTGACTAGTGGCACAATACTGCAATGGACAATGTTTTCGGTTAAGGCCTGGTTAATTTACAAGTACTCTGTGATGTGAATTTCACAGTTGTAGTGCACACTTTTATTTTTCAGATGGCATTATACATATGCTAAAACTGGCTATATCACTGAAAAGCATTGCCACATGCTGATGCCTTCTTCCCCTTCAGCCTTTCCTCTTTCTGAGTGATTGGAATTGGTCATCTGTTTAGGTATTTGTTTCTGGAAACACTTATTTTCCATTAGCTCAACTTGCCATACTTCTTCACAGTGCAGAAAAAGAGTAAGAGCTATCATATCTATACTTGATTTCTTTACTTCCTTAAACAGAAGGATTAGTCACAGCAAAGAAACATAAATGCAAAAAATAAATGCTTTTAGAATCTGAATATTTCTTTTCCATGTGTATTTCCTGTAGAAACATGGATATTGTTTAAGGGCATCAATAATGCTGCCTTTATAACACAATCTAATGACTAATCCTATAGCTGGGATTGTTCCGGGTTATTTGATACTGCACAAATGTCACTTAGAGGCATGGAAAGCTTCCTTACAGCAGTTTGGTCTGTTGTTTTCCATGTTAAATTTTCCCTTTCATTTCTCCCTACACAGATTATTAAACAATCCTGGAAAAGGATTGTTTAGAGACAATTGTGTGTGTGTTTGGAAGTCAATAAAACATTAAAACAAGCAAACTACAAACCCTGCTTCTTGCAGAGCCCTTAGTGAGTGGAACTGATAGTAACTGTTGAAATATACCGATTCTATTTTCTGCAGTAAAAGGGATCAGACACTGTGGGAAGAACATTGCCAGATTTCATGTAGGTGTTTGTAGATAATACAAAAGAGGGATAATCTAGTGATGTAGGGGTTACTGACTTTAAGTATTTGTATTATAGGTCTCTTAATCCATTTTCTGCAACTTTCTAAAGGGGCAGTGAAATAAAAAGCATTTAACTATTGTGCTGCCTCTAAACACATCCAGTTAAATCTTCTTATAGCAAAACAAGATAAAAGAAGATGTAATGTATTTAGGAGGAGGAAAAGTCTGCAGAGTCATGGCTGACTGGGCATCAGTGATAAATCAGCTTTTGGGAAACTGGGAGTAAGAGGACTCAGACACTATGTGGATAATTTTATCCTAATGGGCTGAAGGTCAGATGCTGTATATGGCAGTAATTAAAATATTATGTTACAATTCTGAGAATGGCAATATGGTTTTCTAATCAATAAACAGTGTCAAACAGCTGAAGAGCTGCAAGTTACAATTCCCCAATCACATGTATGTGGCTATTACATTGCAAGTGCATAGTTAATCAATTGACTAACATCTGTGAAATGTCTCTTCTTTAGATGCTGAGAGATTTTTTCTGTTACATAAATTCCTGAATAACACTGAATGCTGGTAAGCTTCAGCAAGGCTTTGAAGTGTTAATACAGTTCCTGTTTTTACCAATTAGAAATTATAGTTGAACAAATGGCTGAATTTATGCTATTTTCTTGAGGCCAGCGTTGTGTGGGAGGGTATCTGTGTTTTTCCAGGAGAGACATGTGCTGCTCTAGGGAAAGAGGAAAGGAAAATTATATTATTCAAATAACTTCATGGCCTTTTTTTCATAAGGGGTATTGCCAAGCAAAAGTATCAGTTGCATCACTGAATATTACTTGGGAATAAAACATTGTAGCTAATCAATCAATGTTTTTAAAATACATTGCCAAAGGGATTCATCTTCAGTGTACTCCCTTAAACAAAGTGAAGGAAAATCCTCCAGATTCTTTAATTAAGATATTTTAATTGTAATTGCTGAGTTCTTCAGAGAGGCATTTTTATTCTTAGCTTGAATTTTCTGAAGTCAATCGAGATATTTCATGCTAAAAAAGTCAGTTCTCGTGGTATGGCTGCTGGCTGGTAGAAAGCCAATTAGAGTCAAAGAGCATGAAAATTGGATAGAGATATCTGCTAAGGATATTCGTAGCTCTGCTGCCCACAAAAAGCAGAATACACAATGGATATAAAATAGATGCAGGAAGATTGTGGACAAAGTGTCTGAGAACTTGTCAAGGAATTGCATTAGGAATTAAAAGAAAAAAAGGTAGTAACACAAAAATAAGTTATGTCTTTCTGCCCATGAATATGATAAAGGCAGGTGAACTAAGATGTCTTAGTGGGTACTGCCTTGATAAAATAGTCATTTTAGGAGCATGAGGAATACTAGAAAACCGATGGCATCTTGTGGCAGCTGAATCACAAACTGCCTTGAGATAAAGGTGCTTTCTACAAGGCCAGCAGGATGGTTTTTAGATATGGGAAACACCATTCAACTGATTCTGTGTAGCAGCTAAATTCTAGGCTGTAAGAAAGTTAGTTTATTTGCAGAGTAGTAGTGCCCACTTTCAGGTCGAGACAAGGGGGTGGAGGAAATTGTGTGCATAGAAAGTGGTGGATATCAGATAGGCAGGAAAATCTAACCAAGTCCTTATATTAGGACAACTCATGTATGCTTATCCTATGAACCATCCAGATGAAGCAATCAAGAAAGGTGGAAGCACCAGGGAACTTTATGGCCTTTTGTAGCTATTGCTTCCTCAAGCAAGCAATATTGCAGTCAGAGCATGAAGAGGCTGCTTTTGGGTTGGCTCTGGGCAGAAGGCTGTGCCTCTGCTGCAATAATTAGGTCTAAGTAGTGGTGGTCATAGTGAATTAGGGTGGCAATGCTTGTGGAGAGGATGACAAGATAGAGAAGGAGGGGCCCTGTTGATCAAGGCCCACTGGTGAGCTACTGGCCTGACCTTGTCTTGTCCCCAGGGAGATGCTCAGGCCTGGGGCTGCCCCATCCCGGGTGAGTGGTGGGACAGGCACTGTGAGCCTGGGGAGCTCTTGCCCCTAGGGAGCTTCTGGCCCCATGGTGCACCAGGGCATTGTTAACGAGAGTCGCTGGGAGGACTGGCATGTGTCAGCCTGGTTATGCAAAAAGGGGCTGTGGGAGAAGGACAAAGCTGGGAGCTCTCCAAGAAGAAACACACCCACTAGAGCAGTAGGAACTACCACACTGTCAACACCAACCTTTTGTGGAGGGTTGTATTCAACCTGATGGCTTAATTTGCCATGTAGTATTGGGATTAGCAGGGTTCTTAAATGGTTTTTTGGTATACAGCTGTTCTCTGCTGCTGGAGGCAAAATATGCACTGGGTTGCAGCTTCTTTGCAGCAGTGGGGCTTAACCCCTTTCAGAGCAAAACCTGAGTCTGAGGTCAGAGAAAAAGCCTAAACTGAAGAGCAGGCTTCTCCACTGTTCTTCACTACCTGTTCTGGCAATGCCAGTAATTGCTTTTAGCTACTATTTGTTTTACACAGAGGAAATACCTCAACAGTAAATATCACCTGACTGAAAGTTAGAGGCTTGGGAAATAGATTTCATTGTTAGATTAGAACAAATTGCTTTTTAGGTCTATTTGCAATTAACTCAGTAGCATATTGTCCTTGTACTGTAGTGGTTTTGATTTCATATAGACTCGTGAGAACATCTTGTATTCAGTTTTTAATTAGATTAACCAATATAATATATTTATTTTGAAACCAGCTCAACAGCTGAAAGGTATCTGAACATTTTGGGCAGACACTAAGTATGGTACAGTGCCACTATGGCTCCAATGGGGATTGTCTTACTGTTGGCATTAAAAATCCTGCTTTATAATCTGGCTACACTATGCGTACTGGGTGTACAATGCATAATCCAGTTCAGATAAACAACTTTGATGTGAATAAAGTTGAGAAGTCAGTCCGTGAAGACAGCATAGTATCTGAAGACATATTTGTTTTTAAAAATGGATACCTTCAAAACTGGTGTCCTTTTTTTGAACTGCCTTTTATATATCATCTGGACAGTATTTATTTTGCTCAGTACACTAGGGCAGAGTAGAGTGAATTTTACAGTTGACAATCCTGTCCTTGTGATTTTCTGTTTGGAAGTGATGCACTCAGCTTCATCATCATCTGGCGGCTGTGGCATTTCAAAAGATGAAGGCAAAATTAAACAAGAAACCAAAGGGTGATTGTGCAGGCTGACATGGAAGGTAGAGGTGTGAGTTCATTTTCTCAGACTTTCTTTGCCACTTTGGAAAAGTCATTTAAGCCTGATTCTCAAAACAACTAAAAGCTTGAGCCCCCATGATGTTATTAATCAATGATCCTTATGCTCCTAGATACTTTCAGACTTGGACTTTAGTGTCTCCTTCTGTTTCTTCCTCACCTTATCTTATCGGGCTGTTAAATGCTTAGAGAGCCCTGAGGCACTGTGAAAATCGGGGAAAAGATGCTAATGGTACAGGAAAGCTAACCTCCTTACTCATTATCTGCTGTCCCATCATTAACTGCAATGGAGGAACTCTTTGTTCATTTTGTGGGACTCTTCTGTCTATATAGTGCAGGTTTTGTGCATATTATGCATTTTTCACAGTTTTTACATTTCAAGGCATTGTGTACTCTATACCTTTAAACCAATTCTTGGAATAACTTGACTTCCATCAATCTGTGTTTATATTAGGATTCAAATAACTTATGAATGCTTTAAATTTAATCTATTTCTGCCAGCATTCGCAAAGAAAAAACCTGATGCTGGTCTTTAAAGTTTCAATCAGATGTGCCTCAAAATGAATGAAATCTTGTCTTTTACTGCATGTCCAATGCCTTTTAGGTGATTACACAAAAGGCTATCAGGGAGACAGCATGACTGCTGGAAATTGCCTTAATATAAGGAAATCTTGTTTTGATTTTTTTTTTTTTTAAATGTGAAAAAAATGTATTTTTTCTTTTTTCCTCTGAAAGACTGTGTATTGAGTTAAAGCAGTGTTGCAAGGTCTTGAAACTTTTTCTTTGGAATGTAGTGTGTGTACCAGTTAATCAAGGTCAGCTTCAAGAAGCAAAGTTAAGTCTGTCAGAGGTAATATTTATGAATGGATTTTCATTCTGTAATTGAAATTAATGTTGAGTCATTCTTTCCAGTAACTCCACAAGCAGGCAAATTTGAGTTGGCAGAAGGATATAAGGTCTAAATAGAGGCTTTCCAAGAGATAGCTCAAAATGTGGTCAGGGTTCTGTATCACTTCCTGAAATGATAATGTGAATGCTAATCGATCTAGGGACGCTCCTGAAAGTCATATAGCAAAAGCATGTCTTCATTTTAATCAGGAACTACTATTTACAGAGTGAGACAAAGAAAGCAGGTGGAAAAGTTAAGGATGCTTACCTTGAGGTTAAAATGTACTTCCCATTAAAGCATGCTATAGCTGCATTGTCTTCATATAAAAGGTTAGAGCTATGGTTGCTTATTATCTGCAACAGTTTTCATAATGAGCTATCTACATTTTCTTGTTATGTAAAATTACTAATTTACAGCATTTATTCGTATTTGAGAGATCTATTTGCAGTAGATCCCAGCAAAATATCTGGACAAAATAGATTTTAAAGGATTAGGAAATACGTAGGAAGGGAATAGAAAGCATTTTGGCCATATAAATAAAAAGAGAATAACGATTGGATGCATTTTAATCTGTTTAAAGTTTCCATATTCTTGAACATGCATTCAGAATTTAATTTTGGGCATATTAATTTAAATTAATAATCTGAACAATTTGTGACAGCTTTCTACTCTAGATGGTGCAGAACTAAGTATAATGAATAAAAAAATAATAAAGCCTACTTAAAACAAGTAAAGCTAAAGATAACTGTTGGAAACGTAAAGATCCTTGGGGATTTTTGATCCAGTAGAAATTCTAGACTGGTAGATTTATTGAAACTTAGAAAGCTTATGTTGTTAACTAGGACTAACTTTCAGTGGTTGTAAAACTGATTTCCATTAAGAAATAACAATAATGTGCTAGAAGTACTTATTCCTAATCTCTGAAGTATGGAGTAAACTGAAAACTTGTTATTTGTTAAGACACTGGATGAAGCATACTGGAGAACAGGTAGTAGTGAATGAAATGTAACCATTCTGAAATATCTAGAAGTTCAACTTTGTTTTCAATTCCTTTAATTTTTCTTTTTTTTTTTCTTTTTTTTTTTTTTTTTGTCAGCTGGTGTGTTTCATCAGTGGGGTCTCTTCTCTTTTTTTTCAGGGTTATTGAATGTCCTTTTGTTCCTGAACAAATGCTATGAAATGCATAGACTAATATTTGCAGTTACTCAAACTAAGGCATGCCAGAAATTTGTTGAAGCAACATGAGGACTCAGCATTAGGAGACCGTAATAATTTTCCATTCTCCAAAGCTTGATATTCCAGTCTTATTTATAATATTGCTTACTTTTATCTCTGGAGACGGAAGAAAGGTTTTTGCTGTACTGTAAGTTTGCTGTAATGTTTCTCTCCTGGGTGTTAAATTAATGTAGAAATCAGTAAGGTACCTGGAACTGCAGAAGAGATGGTATTTTCCTCTTAGTTCTGGCAGCTGGGTGTGCATCAATGGTACATTTTGTCAGATATTTTCTTAGAAGCCTTTTGTTAGTTCTCCTGAGCTTCTTGAGGCTTTTTGATTTAAGTGTTATGTCTTGTGGTTACTTCTGTGGGTCACAAATATCACCACTGTTGCTTGGCAGTGATTTAACTATTTATTTCTTCCTTGGTTTTCTGCCACTGATAACTGTGCACTACCAGTTTTCTTGTAACTATCGAATTATCTTTTAGAATGGTTTTTGATGAATTATCCTCTAACTCTGTCCACTATTTCTGATATGCCCTAACATTATTGGAGAAACACTGTTTCTTTTATGGGCTGAAGTGTTTTTTTACTTAATGACCTTATTTCCTGTGCTGCAAACAAGTGTCTGTTTCTCCTTTTTTTGCGTTTGGTTTTCTTTCTTTCTTTCCTTTTTTTTTTTTTTTCCCCCCCCTGCAGTTTCTTTGAAATTTGGCACTAGGTAGGTACAAAATGCATCTCTACCAGGAGCTATGAGTCGTGGACAGACTGAGTCAAGCTATCTTACCATATTGGAGTAGTCTGACTATCGTTGTATTTTTTTTTCCTGTATTTTTGCTCACCTTTAAGTTAAATTCAATCAAAATATGCAATTTAAAGTATAGTTTTTTGCAGGTTTGTCTTTTCTCTATTGAAATCGGGTTCTTAAACTAATACATGCAAAACAATGAGGCAGAATATTAGACTGTCATGTCTCTGATAACTGTTTATGCATATATTATTTCAAAAGCATATCTCTTCCTGTAAATTCCTTAGAATATTTGGTTCCAGCCAGCAATGTGTAGCTTTTAGTCTTCTAATAACTCACTTTTTATTCATTTTTAAATGGAATATATCCAGAAAAAATTTATGCACAGAACATTCTACTCTTCCTATACCTTGTGCTGTCAAATACCTTACAAATTAAATCCCATCAGATGAAGTAGAAATCATGATTTTAAGCATTAGTAAGACCATGTTAACCAATGGGTAAGCCCCTTGTATATTAACCCTGTGTTGTGGTTTAGGCCTGCCACACAGCCCGCTCACTACCCCCCCACCTCCTCCCTCAGCTCCCAGAGGGATGGGGAAGAGAATCGAAAGAATACAACTCCCACAGGTTGAGATAAGAACAGTCT